>AWVX01030907.1:0-12703 GCA_000500245.1 Cronartium ribicola 11-2
ACTGAGTATGAGTTGTAATTTTGTTTTGTAAGTCCATGGCATTTTTATGCTCAGGGCTGACAACCTCCTTTCACTGATTTGTCATGCTTTTACCTATTTAAGTAAGTCTTAATTGACTTGTTAAATCTTTAAAAGTAGCCAGGATTGTTGTTTTCTCAAGATTAAGACCTTGATTGGCATCTCAAGAGACACTAACCCTGACAACTTTTTCATATATGTAACTGGTTTGTTCAAATACACTGGTTTGGTCTGAGTTTTGAGGATTGATGTGTATAAATATGGGAACCTCTGGACTGTTCAGATTCTTTCCGATGAGGAAAGAATCTGTAAGTCATTTTTCTCTGTCCTTAGTCTCTCTCTCTCACTTTATCGCTGATAAAATACTTCTTAGTACTGTTATTGCTTTTTACCTCTCATCTCATCTCATCCAATCCCTGTTGCTTGTGCACAGGTTGGCCACAATTTTTCTGCTCTCTGTAGCTCTTTTTCCACATCCTGTTTTAGCCATTGAGTCTGTTTTCATACTGACACCTGATACCCCAGGTACTTGTTTCATGCTTGTTTTTGTAACCATGATCAGAAAGAATCTTACTGTTATTGCTTTTTACCTCTCATCTCATCTCATCCAATCCCTGTTGCTTGTGCACAGGTTGGCCACAATTTTGCTGCTCTCTGTAGCTCCTTTCCGCGGCCTGTTTTAGCTGTTGAGTCTGCTTTTGTACTGACACCTGATACCCCAGGTTTTCCCTTCCAACAGACAGACTTGTTTTCTCTCATAGGAAGGAAGGAGTTGGATAATTCTGGGTTTGGAAGAGATGAAATGTTGATAATAGTCTTGTCACCATCTCTGTTGTCTGAATTTTGGGTGGATGGGGGTGGTGGATGTGCTGTGGTCGCAAAAGATTCAAGTTCCCTGTTGTTCATTCAGGTATAGAATTATTGATTAAGGTTGTCTCTCGCTACCATGAGAAAATCCTGAATGGAATTGGAACTGGGGATAGATAAAAGGCAGATCTAATGATTTATGACTAGTTAGTAAATATGTAAGTATGGCCTATCTTCTCTCTCAAACAGAGCTGACCTGGTATGGGGTACAGCGATACAAAGTGAGAGAGTACAGATAGGTGTGAGCTTTGATCTTAGGACTGATACAAACTGAGCGAAATAAAATTTACATCATCAATACATATATACACTTGTATATAGCAACATTGCCAACATAAAGAAGTAGAAAAGAAAGAAGAAAGAACAAGGTAAGCAAGTGAAGTGTATCATATGTATAATCTCTTTCCCAAGATGGGGAAAGAGATTTACATGCTTGAACTCCTGGTCTATATATAACTAACGAGTTTTCAACTGGTTGGGGCTACACTTGATCCTCACTCATTTGAGACTGGATTATGTGTAAGCTTTCAATCTGTAACTATATCATCTACCTTTCTCACAACTCTCTTCTTAATTTACTCATAGATTAGAAATATTACTGATGCATGACTATGTATATGCTTCCAATTCTTCACTATATCATCTTTGTAAATCTATTATCTATCTTCCGTGTAACTCTTTTTCCTCAATGAACTTATAGACTAAAATATTACTAGGATATTAATATTTGTTGATTAAATTTACATATGTGTCACCACCTGTAGGTGTTCAAAAAAATCTCCACTCTGTCCTTGTACATGTAATTTCCTGTGGAGTAACCTCAAAAGGTTGCCATGCTTTATTCAGTGAGAGGGAATCCAGTTTTGGTTTTTCTTTCATTTTTTTAATACACTTTACATTTTTTTTTTAATCCTGCTCAGCAGGAATATTCCCATCTGGGAGCCTGTTTAATGGTAGCAGTGCTACTATGAACACAAACACATATGAAAAGTAACTCACAGGCATACCCCAATATGTAAAAGAAACTACTATCAGACTCATCATTCTATACAAAATTATGTTGTGGGCTTTCAGTTATGTTCATAAAAGGTTAGTTTGTCAAAAAACCAAGTAAATGTAAATATAATAGTAAAAATTCATAATAAGTATATTGTAACAAGATGAGTTTTTTGACACCAAGAAATACAACAAAAAAAAACATCTGTTCTTTTTTTTTTTTGAATTAGATTTGGTTATAGAACTCATTTTAAGGGTAGCCAAACACCTGAAACCCTCTCATTATAGATCTATTACCATACACCGCAAAAATCTTGTGAAGCAAGTACAAATTGTTTTTTTTTTCTAACGTTGATTAGAGTCCCAACTCAAATCACAGTCAAAATTTGATCTTGTACCAATACTTCAAGGGCTAAAGCACTTACCTCCTCCCTGTCCATTTTTTTTTGTGTCTGAATTTAGATGCACCAAATTATTTGATGCAGCCCATCAAGGAATGGACCCTTTGGGAATTCCTATTCTTGACTGTAGTTATAAAGTCTCTTTCCACTAGATATTGTCCTGCTCTAGTGCAGTGAATGAAACCCTAAGCCCGCCTTCTCTCTTATTTTTGTTTTAATCTTCTTCTGTAACCACCTGCAGAAACTCTTAAAAAAAAAAAAAGTTGGATCCTAGGATGGGGTGAGGAGACCTTTAAAATTAACCTCACTTTTTTCCCTTTTCCTTCGAATATAGGTGAAGGGCGGGTTTCTTTTGATAATTCTGAGAAATAATAATGCCTTCTGAACAGAGAGTTTGTTCTCTTCCCTCCCGTCACAAGGGTAAACAGTTCTCGGGAAGAGAATACGCAAGAGAGAGAGAGAGAGAGCGAGGGGTAGAGAGGAAAGTGCTGAGAAAAGATGCTCCGTGTCCGTGTCTTTTGTACGTATGTATGTAGTTTTAAAATCACAGTGGGATCTACAGTGAAATTTAGGAGCTCACGAGCACCCATAGGTTTTTTTCTTTTTTCAAAAAGCTTGTGCGAATGGTCTTGAGGAACGACGTAGTGAATGTAATTCTTTGAGGAAAAGCCTGTAGAGAACTCCAAAGGCCAATGTTCTTTGACGAGTCAGATAGGCAACGCTATCGGTACCTGTTGATCGCGGAAAGATTCTTCACTAGATGATATTTTGCAAAGTTTAATGAAGTCTTTGGGTGAAACACGGTCGATGAAGATTGAAAGATTGGGCAGAAGAGAAGGGGTTATGAGATACAGTAGGGGCTGAAATTGATGATCGACAACAAAGGAGTTTTTTTTCGAGATGGAAGGACCGTAGGAGAAAGCTTTTTGTGATGCGGTCTTCTTGAGTCATTTTTTTTTAAGATATAAGAGGCAAGCCATTCGTGAGTCATACTGTCTCAACTTCAAAGAGAAGTGAAAGCACTGATCTATTCTTCTTGTACTCTTTTGAGTGAGTTGGCCTCTCATGAACTTTGGCCACGTTTTATCATCATCACGGACGCTTCCCCAGGAAGTGAAACCAATTTGACTCTTTTTTTTTTTTTCGATATTCGTGTTGTGCAGTTTTACGAAAGTTTCAGTGAGCTAGTTATAAGGAATGGGCGAGACACCGACCAAGTGAGTCACGAACGGAGTCCAGCGCTGACCTATTATTTTGTGTTGAGCTACAAATGAGATTAGTGCTCAAGGATTGACCAAGCTCATTGGTAATGGGTTGGGTGGGATTGTTATCGTCACGCCAGAGTCGATGCGGATGACGTTCAAGGAGACGTGATCATTGGATTTCACAAGAAGGTGAGTACGATCCCGATACCCGGTTCAGGTCGATCGACCTCTGATGGGGTATGTACCCGGTCTTGATCAGGTCCAAGCCTTTGTCTTCTTCTCGATCGTCGATAGCGATCGATACCGAAAGGCCTTGAGGGCTGTCATCGCACCTCAGATCACTTCAACCGCGGAGGTCAGAGCTGCTAACTCGCTCATCCTCTCTCTCAAAGCACACGCCCCACCTGGACTTTTGAAGCCCTTCACGTCGACCAGCATTGCCTTCACGGCGCGTGGGTTGGTGAAGCTTGGCATCGCGTCCTCAGATCTGCCTGGCGAGGAAGCCTTTTTAGCGGGACAGGCGGACGATGCATTGCATCATCTTGGAGACCCGGTGGATGCCAATGGTCAGCTTGCTACCTGGAAGGACGAATGGAAGGGGCACAAGATCGATGGTGTTTGCTCGGTGACCGCACCGGATAATGCACAACTTCAAATCCAATTGAACTTTTTTAAATCTATCCTCAGTGGATCGACGAAAATTTTGTTCGAACGTATCGGTTGCGTGAGACCTGGCTCGGAAGCTGGAAAAGAGCACTTTGGTTATGCAGTCAGTTTACTATCGTTTTGGTCCTTATCTCGAGAGTGAGATTGTGATTAATTAACAGCGAAGGCAGGTGCAGTGTTCTTACAGAGGAAGATGACTTATATTGCTTTGTGGGTAGGATGGCATAACGAATCCAAAAATCCAGGGGTTCAACGCCCAAGAGAATGACGAGCAACATGGGATTGTTGATGCTTCGACGATCATCACTGGACACGACGATGGAGATCCAGCCTGGACTAAGAATGGATCTTTCCTGGTTTTCAGAGAACTACAGCAACTTGTACCAGAATTTAATCAGTTTGTCAAATCGATTGCGGCCAAAGCTCCAGGAGGGAAAGTATCACCAGATGAGATTGGAGCAAGGATTGTGGGGAGATGGAAATCAGGTCAGCGCTCTTCATTGCAATTGAAGTGCTCCCTTGAGATCCTGAGAGTGGGCTTTGTGATGCTGATGGGGGTATAAGTCCCGATAAGGACGGTTTTGGTCACGGATCTCGTCGCGTTTGAAACTGTTGGGCTGTTCAGGTGCATCCGTATCCTTGACGCCACACCAAGATAATGAGAGTTTGGCAAGAAACCAAGGTTTTTCTTATTCTGACGACGCGGAGCTCAAACAGAGGAGATGCCCTTTCGTGGCACACGTGAGGTCTGTTTCTAACTTTTAAAATCGAGGCAATAGATAGTGGGTGGAGTAGTGAAGGGCTCGTGTCCTTGGATGTTAGAGAAACTGACATGACCACATGACTCCCGTCTGTAGGAAAGCCAATCCAAGAAGGGGTGTACAGGATGCGGCGGATAAGGTGCTGCCCCATCTAATCATTCGTGCCTCAATTCCATTTGGTAAGCTTAAGGTGCTTCCTGAAGCGCGTTCAGATTAAGATTGATTTGATGTATTTTGTTTTGGCTGGTAATGAACTCGGTAGGTCCAGAAGTCGGTTCAGACGAGAGCTCGAGTCATCACTCCAAACA
This sequence comes from Cronartium ribicola 11-2, assembly GCA_000500245.1. Taxonomy (NCBI): domain Eukaryota; kingdom Fungi; phylum Basidiomycota; class Pucciniomycetes; order Pucciniales; family Coleosporiaceae; genus Cronartium; species Cronartium ribicola. Next base: position 5,223 of record AWVX01030907.1, read on the forward strand.
CGAGCGTGGATTATACTTCATAGCGTATCAAGTCAGTCACGTGTTCTTCTTCTTCATGACTCAGCTTCCTTTAAACATGGGATTAACGCCATTTTTGGTTTTGGTCTTGATTCCTACAAGTCATCTATCGAGGACGGGTTTCAATTTGTTCAGCAGGTGAAGTCTCCTCTTCAAGTTTGCTTGCCATCGATTTCCCTCCGAGAGCCATAGCTTGTCATCCAGTTAAGACGCTGAATAGCGTGCAAACACCAACACAGCGCTGGTTAAATGATGCCTCATTCCCTCCCAACGCGGCCGGAATTTCAAAACCTGGGATCGATATAATCTCGGTCAGTCACTCTCATTGCATCTGAGTTGTTTGTGACAGGAATCAATACTGAACAGATCGCGTTCAATTTTTTTTTTTTTTAGGGACAAAACAAAGGAAAACCGAGGGTGGCACAGAACGTGATTGAACAAGTAACTAACTACATATCATATTCTTTCTTTCGAAAGCTTTTTTGTAACATGATGAATTTTTGAAAGAGCAAGATTCATTATGATCTCCCTTTTTCTTACACACTCCCCAATGAACATCATACCTAAACCGTGTGCTAACGATACTTTTGTAGGGCGCTTCTGGAGACACAGACCCTGGAAATACCATCTCGACAAATATTCAATTTGTGATCCCTCGAGGGTACGTCTCGTCTCTTATCTTCCTTTCGAAATCCATTCACCGGATTTCGCTGAATCTTGACTCTGATTTGCGAATCTCTTCAACCATTATATTTATGGTGTTTTTTGACATGCAAAACAATGCTTTTTTTTTTTTTTTGTAGTGGCGAGTATTTTTTTGTGCCATCGATCAAGGCAATCATCGAAAAACTTGGGGCTTGACTGATATTATCATATCAACGCAAGGATGGTGGTATTCGTTACCCCAAAAGTCTGGATCTCTTGGATTTCAAAGTCATGAAGGATGCACAAAGATGGATGGAATAACACATATTGTAGTGTTATTTCAAAGCGCTTATCCCCTATTTCTTCCACTCTCATCATAAGCTTGTCCACACAAACGAATAATTCTACCCAGCTTTTTGGATTACTAGCCGTGATGATAAATCCTTGTAGTGATTCATGAAAGACTAGTCTGGCATGTCAATCAAACTCTTATTAATGAGATCAATTTCATGAAAAAACGTGTACCCAAAAGCTTTTTCCCATACCATTGAGTTTGTTTTTTACAGGTTGAGATGTCTGTTGAAAGGTAAGAGAAACCTTACATTTTAAAAACCCTGATAGATCTACAAGAATATTTAAATTTATAGACTTTTTTATAACGAAAAGAGAACAAAAGTATGGCGAATTCAAAAAGTGCCATCGTAGAATATTCACATTAAAAAGATGTTATTTGATCGGATCGACAATTTTTTCTTTTAAATTCAGAGAGGGCCCTTTTCAGCCAACTCGCACGCTAGTTGAATGGACATGATTTCCAACTAAAATTTTTTGTGTTTTTTTCGGGAAAACTCATGTCAGCATTTTCAACAAGCTACTAAGCTCAATGACCAGAACTAAAAAAAAATAAAGTCAACTTACCCCACACAAAATTTCACGATCGGTCTGTTTAAGCAGAGGTGAATGAGAATCGACAACGATTATGTATCTTCGAAAGTGTTTCCAACAGGCTTTTCGAATGGCTAGTAACGCTCCTACAATCTCTTTAATCTCGGCCTCTTCATCTTCATTTTCACCATCACCATAGGTATCTTCAAGAACCTCAAGCCCGCTTTTTTTTGATAAAACAAACGTCTCAAGTGATGAAGAGTTTTGATCGTTACTAAAATCGAATTTCGTTAAAAGTTCAATCGCTTCATCGATCGGGAGGTCCGTAAGATCTTTCGACTTGGGTGCATCCAAGCGAGACATGAATACACGTAGAATGGGGTTCGATTGCTGTGCAATTTGAAGACGACGATAGTATGTGGTTTTCTCGGAATCTTTCACTCTCTCGAGTAAACACTTCATCGTTGGAATCATCACTGCCCCTAAAAGTAGGAATAAAATTCAATTGTAGCTTCAAAATTGTGAATGACAGCAAGTGCTTGCTTACCGGCCTTGAGAATCAACTCAAGTGTGGAGCTCGTGTTGCTGGTTGGAATATGGCCGAATTCTGGGGTAATATGGATGGTATGTGTATCAGTCAAGCAAACTTTGGTGATTTGGGTAACCTTTGAAGGAAACAGCTTACCAAAAACTTGTACGCGTGGTCGTTCGCTCATCGTCATTTGCCATAAGGGGGAAATTAAATTATCACAAAGTTCATCTGAACACAAACGATGTACGAAAACGGTGGTAAACTTCTCTGGGTTACCGATTTCTGTCCAATCGATCACGCATATCGGAGAATCACCACCGGATTCTAAAATGCATAATTCAAGCGCATCTACTTCAAGATTGATAGGCCAATTTTTTAAAACGGATTTATTATTCTTATTCTTATTCTTAATTAACTGAGTAGGAGGTCGAATGATTAAAATTCGATCATGTTTTTTTTTTAAATATTCTCGCCAAAAATCACCTGACCAACTTAATTTCTCGGAACAAGTTTTTTGTACGTCTCGTGAGAGATTTCCGAGTCCAACTAATTGAGACATAAGTTGATCTGAAAGACTTTTGATTCGGGTACTACGCATTGCTTGACGAATCTTGATACGTTCCAACTCCTCTTTCTTTTTTTGAATTACACTCTTCTCCTTTTCACTTTTTGAATTTGCCGTAGACTTAATCTGGGCTAAAAACACACGGGGCATCAAAAAAAAAAGTGGTCGAGCGATGAAAGACTTGTGAGGGAATATATGGAAATACCAACCCTTGATTTGACACGACTTTGCCTTTTGATTGTGTGTACTTTGATAGGCTGGGGTAAAGGGAGCGCTCGAGATAGACTGTTTTTGTGATTTCTTCGACGGCGCTGAGGAGATCTCGTCTGAGATGTGAGAAGAAGACAATATTAGAAAGAATTGAGTGGCCGATAAACTCCGAAATTCATAGTGATCGGTTGTAAAAGAGGAAAAGAATTGAATAGGTACCATTGCTAGAGACTGAGATGGTGGATACGGCCACCGAGGAAATTGTATCTCTGCGGGCTGATACAACACGCGTACACTCGGGGATCGGCTTCCAAGTTCGGCCAGATCTGAGCGTACATGGAGGCGAAGGCTGGTCTTGGAGTTGATCAGTGACAGAGGACGGGTCAGAGTCAGAGTCGAAGGCCTCGTGAGAGGATGTGCCCACGATCAACCTTGCGCGTTTCGGTGGACGGTTGGAAGTTGAAGGGTGGCGAGGGATGATGACCGAGATTCGCTTGCGACTGTCGGAGTGAGCCATGAGTTTTGGATGTTTACTATCAATGGATGAAATAGTGAAAGAAGAAGAGCGCTCTACTGTCGATGGATGAAATATTGAAAGCAAAAGCTAATTGTAGGCTGGCTTGGATTTAAAAGAAGGCAGAAGTCGAGGGTGTTTAGTGTATTTATGAACCCCGGACTGTGTGGCTGGCCGCCAGATAGTGGTCGGCTGGTGGAGTGAGTGAGTTCCTTTGATACACAGTTCCGACTGCGTATCCAGAGTTGTGTCTTGATCCGCCGATCCACCTCCGCCTCCGCCCAAGAGTGGGGCACCTAAACTTTCTGTAAAGACTAGGATGAGTTGACGATTGGGTATGCGGACCTTTTACATACTTAAGTACAGTTGCTGGTCTGTAGCGTCTCTCTCGGAGCTCGCAGCACCCAGAGTCAGGGTCCTGAGCAGATGATGAGCAAGTGTTGGTGAGGGTTCTGAGGATGTTCAGGTTTTGATTGAGCTCCCCACTCACCACAGGCCTAGCGATGGTCAACAGCCCTTTCTTTTGATTCGGTACATCCTATCCGAAAGTTTGGGTGACCCGAGTGTAGAGGTGAGCTTTCAGGACCGACGAGCTTGGCTCCAAATGAAGTCCGTTGCAGCATTCTTCGCCAAGTTCGCTTCAAGATCACACTTGCTGACCAAAATGTACTCGGCAGGCACCCAAAGTGGAGAGCGGAGACATATTGATTGATGTACAGCAGTCTGGTACGAATCTGGTACCTGGCCCAGGACAAGAGTGAAGTGAAGGTGATGAGAGGTCAACAGGACGCCTCACTTTCGAGAGCGAGCGCTTTCCGTCCAAGTCCGTAGTCTTTCCCTTCCTCCAATCATACCGCCACTCAAAAATGTCGAAAAACAGTCAACTCGGTCATCAAAAGCTTGTCTCACGTCCGGAATCTGGATTGTAAGCCTATGTCCTTTTCACAAAGGTCGAGAAATTGTCATCCAGTTGGGTTTGCTTTAGCGTTTTTACGATGGTTGTGATGCCAACATTGGTTCTGTGGTCACCCAGCTCCTCCCGATGGGATGACTTTACGTCTGAGCACTACTGATGGCACCTGTACTTGTTCATAGGACCCTCAACGGAGTGTTCTCACCAGCATTACAGATAACTCCTCCTTCGTTCCAATCAACCTCGTTTCCTTCTCTTGAGGCCTGGCGCACGTCATCATTTGGGCAGGATTTCGATCAGCTTCTTGGGCTCAGACCCCCACCGACAACCGTAAGTCGCTGGTAGTGCCTACCGTGGTCGAGCCTTTCGCAAGCTCGTGCTGAGATCTTCTTAAATGATCAGAAGAAGGCTGCTGTTTCAGGGCGAGCTCCATACTCTGGTCAGCATCGTAAACTAAAGAATGAGCAGGCCAATATCGTCCGCAAGTACTCCACGACGGTCGAAGGCCCACATCCTGTAAAGATGTTCAAACGTGCTCTCGAGCCAGGATGCACGAAGGAGTTCTACCGTGCAGAACATCTTTCTCGACACAAAAGGTGAATAGTTCACTGTTCTGGAGTTACATTTATTGTTGCCCTAGCACCCTGGCTGAGTCCCGTTGCTTGTGTCGTACCAGGAAGCACACCAAGAAACAGCCCTTCAAGTGCCATTGCTCCCAGGCATTCGGTCGGTTGGATAATTGGAGGCAACACCAGGTCTCAGCTCACAAGGACGATGCGGAGAACGCTAGTACAGAGGCGCGTCTGGTCATCTTCCAGAAAGAATTGCAGCACCAGGCCAAGCTAAAAAGAGCGGAAGCCAACGTCCTAAGGCACATGGAAAGGCTGAGTGACACGTCAAACACTGCTTCGTCACCATTGCTAGCGATCAACGAGCCCCTGGTGAAGTTGAGATACCGAGAAGCTGAGCGTATCGGACCGCAAGTCATCGAGGATCGAAACATGCCATGGCTCTCACAATTCAACTTCCCGACCTTGGGTTCTTCAGTGGCTCTTCAGCATACATACGCTAGCCAGGTAGTCTAGGACTTGTCTCCTTTCGCTCCGTCGCCCACAATCAGCAACTTGGCGAGCAGTCCTTACTCGTCCAGTGGTTCGATTCGTGTTGCGGACCTTTCCACCTCCACTCCGACTTTTGGGTCACGTCCGATGACTGATCCGAACGGCCTATCGTCGCCATTCTCTTATGTGCCCGATTACTGTCAGCAGGATTTCTTCCGGTTGTCTTTCCAGACGTCTTCGATATCTGCCTCATGGACGAAATGTACGCCGGTTGAGAATCAAGTTGCATCCAATCTATCTAGCTTTCAACCATCAATCCCATACCACTACTCGCTACACCCTGTGACGTACCATTCTCCCTTTCCGACGTCGGCATCACACTATCCCGCCGTCCTACCCACTACTGTTCCCGGTTTACCGGAAGAAGCTCGGAAGTTGAAACTTGTGCTTGAACTTCTGGGCACGCCGATCAAGGCCTATCAAATTCCACACACGTCAAATTCTTCATCTTCGTGCTTCAAGTAATATTTAATGAGAGAATCAGGCCTGAAGCAATCCAAGCACACAAATGAAGTGAACAAGATGAGTGTTAATGTGGGTGATTGAGATGGTGGAAGGATGATTATGCATTTCTCATCAATGACAGCAAAGAGAGAGAAATGAAGATGAACAAAAACAAAAACAAAAACAAACCTGACGCAATCCAAGCACACACATGAAGTGAACAAGATGAGTGTTAATGTGGGTGATTGAGATGGTGGAAGGATGAAGAGAAAGAGAAACCTTACACGCGCTTCAGGGAGAAATCTAGGAAAAGAAACATACAGCTTTCACGGATGTGTGACATACATGTGTAGAATTCAGGAGGCAGATGATGTAGAAGTGCAGTAGCGCACGCCCTACTACAGTAATACAATAAAATTGCTTATATCAAAGGCTCTCCAGCGCCATTCCCTCCACCTCGTGTCATCCTCAAACTTGCTCTTTCCCTATGTTCAATAACAGCTGGGAAAGAGTAAGTCACCCCTTTTTTCACTCTCTCTCACCTTTTCTTTCTTATCCATCATTTCTTTCTTCCTCTATCCTTCAGGCCCAAGTACCTGTCTCTGACTCACTATCTTATAAATGGCTGTCCACAGAATATATAGATTTGTTTCTCTCTTACTGACAGCCTCTGAGTTTAATTATCCCACACACTTCAATCCAGGTCAGAATAGAGTTATCATTTTGTCTCTCATTACTCCTCTAACTCTCCTATCCTTATTGTATCCAGGTCAGCGTGTGTGGTTTGTGATCAGGGTTGAAAAGTTGCTCAACCCCACTTTGATCACCTTTGTATCAGGTCAGCGTGTGTGGTTTGTGATCAGGGTTAAAGAGTTGCTCAACCCCACTTTGATCACCTTTGTATCAGATATACCACTCAGGAGCTCTTGAAAGTTTTCAGATGACACAGAAAATGTAGTTCAACAATATTTCATGGGCCATGGCTTGTTTGAGCCTGTACCAGGGGTGCAAAGTGGGAAGCAGGATGTGGATAGCAGGATGTGGATAGCAGGATTGTTTTGACTGAAGCCTCATCAAACAAGAGGATTTCAAAGTGGTAGAATGGGTGTGACATCATCTCCTCCCTTCTTCTTCTTCTTTTTTTTTTTTCTTTTTTTTCTTTTTTTTCATAGGCCTTTCCATTCCTCGTTCTCCTGCACTCTTCCCATACAATTATTAATCAAGAGTGATTTTCTTGACAGTTCTTATTTTCTGAATCTGTGTTTTGTGATATGATTTTTTTTCTTTTACCGTGAACCCTTTTTAGAAGTACAAACTGAGCAACTACCACTATTTTTTCTTCTTCTTTAAATTGAACTTGTATTGAACATCAGCCAATGAATTCCTTGGTCTGAATTTTTGCATTTCAAATTGGGATGAGAAATTGTCTGTGACTTTAACCTTTTTAGCACCCCACCATGAGGCTGGAGTTAATGCGTTATAAAATCAGCCTACATTTTGCCCACATGGCACAGGCCATCCAAAAGGTGCCTTAGATGCGGTGAGCAAGTTTGGGAATAATCTCCAACATTTTATAGGTTTACTTAGTTTTTAAAATTAAAAAAAAAAATTGCTTCAAACCTCTGAGCTATCAA
>AWVX01030959.1:0-14491 GCA_000500245.1 Cronartium ribicola 11-2
AAGCCATAGTAGCTAGATCCCAATTTCGTGATAATCACATTAATTGTTTTAGATCTAGGCTGACAGCCCTTCTGGAAGGCCCTCACTGTCAGGGGCTCTGGGGAGTACAAAGAGGTGTTTTTGTGCCTTCAAAATCCCCCAAAGCCAAGGGCTATCTCAATGGGCATTGTAAATAGCAGCTCCATCACTCAATCTTTTGTTTTTTGCTTGTACCACTCTCTCTCCTTGACCTAGTCACTGATCCAATGGGAGGCACTGTGGGACTCAAGATGCAAGACATTCTGCTCAACCCCAAGCACATTGTTTTGAGTCAGTGCAATTCTGCCGGATGTTTAATGAGAACTGGTCCTGGGGAAATTCCGCTGGCCCGGGGGTTGGGGTAATGCCTTACTTCAAAACATTCTCCCACCTCATTTTAGGTATACTAGCTTGGTAAAATACCAGGACGCACAATTGTGTGCAGAATGGTGTCGCATCTCCTGCATGTGAGACCCGGTAAATATTTTTACCTCAAGAAGCGGTCAAAAACATACGACTAGGTGTTGAACGCGGTGGAGCTAAAAATCCTTACTACCTGGAATCTTTTAATGGCACTGTAGCTCAGTCGGTAGAGCGCACGCTTCACATGAAGTTAAATCGCGTGATGTCCTCGGTTCGAGCCCGGGCAGAGTCAATTTTTTGGATCGTGACGTGGTTTGCGGGGAACAACATCAACAGGCTTGTGCTTATGATACAGCAGTCCTTTCAAACTGGAGTGAAACCTTTTGATGAGGACAAGTAACCCTAGTGTTAGGGGGGTTCAAGTTGTTTCTTTTTGTGCTGACTGAGCTGACCTTTTTTGAAATTTAGTGCTGGCTTCCTTACATAACAGCAGGTGCTATGCCCTAGGAACTCATAGTTTTATGCTGGGTCTGTTAAAAGTTTCTGTTGGAAATTTCTAATTCCAAGCCCCCTATTCTTGGTGCTAATGGCACCACTCCAAAATATTATGTCCCCATGCAAATCTGGTATTTACTAACAAGCTTGTGCTGTGGAAAGAGGGAGCAGGGGCCATGTGTGGAACAATACCATGCAACACGAAACACAGAAGAGCAATTTGAAGTCTAAGTATATGATTAGTTGTCATGTGTGGGACAGCAAAATGTAAGCCATTTCTGTTTATTCTGCCTTTGTTGTGTGTTGCTGCAGTGATGGGCTATGATGTGTAGCTCTAGTCATGCCCAGTAGAGTCCTATGTAGGGCCAATTGTGATGAGTTCCATGCTTCACAATTTTGTAGTGCAGCAATGTTAGAAGTGTTCTAAAAATTTTACCTTCAGCCATGTTTTTGCCCGTGGTGTGAGCTGAGTGTGATTAAACTAAGTAATTTATGTCGATGGCTTTTATGAGTTTTAAATTGTTTGGTGTAATTTCATACTGTGGTTTCACACTCACTGCCCTCACCCCAACCCACCCCAAAAGACTTTAGTCTCTTACTACAACCACCACATCGCTCCATCAACCAAGCAAACCATTCTACCACCATGAAGAAAGGCATGTTGGGCAAGATGGTCCGTATATATTTACCATGAAGGCTTATCATCATCTTAATTTGAATCCTACCCCTTTCTCACTTTTCTCTCTCTTCCTCGCTTTCTTCTCTAGCTTTCGCGCAAGGATAAGGACAACCCGTCTAGCAGTACTTCCGCCGGCCGATCATCAAAGGACAAAGGACCCTACGATCAATCCTCACCTGCCCCATCTCCTGCCTCTTCTCAAACCAACCTCTCCATCGGTTCCGCTCCCACCTCTGCTCAACAACAACCTACTCAGAACGGCTCGAGCGGAACTCAATCGGGCAGTATTGGTCGCGCGGCCGGTCTCTTCAGTCGGTCTTCATCATCATCTGCCACCGCTGCTGCTGCCGCCGCCGCCGCCGCTGCTGCTGCTCAACAACAACAGGCCACTCAGGCGGCAGCTGCGGCCGCTGCCGCTGCTACCCTTCAAGGTCTCCCGTCTGCGCCCAATCAGCAACTGTCCAACGCTAACGTGCCTGGAATCTTTGTCAGTGGCGATAACGTAAGTCCTCCTACTTACCGCCCTCTCTCGGACGTCACTCTGACTCAACTTTCACCCTATCTGTCTGTCTATCAATTGTTTATTTTCTTCTACATCGTTCCATTTTTTCCATTTCCCCCCACACAAATACGCGCCTCTTTCCTCTCACTTCCCCTCTTTCGGGTGGTGCCCAACCAAAGGCTGTGATGCCCACCGACCCACTCCCGCATCCATCCGCTCTCCCACACCATCCGACCTCAGGCGGTGCTATCTCCCTCGTCTCACCTAACCGATTGAGTGGACCGATGGTCGGTGGTCCTCCCCAGACGCCACCTAAATCCGGCCCGATCGGAAAACTTCAAGGAAAATCTGGGGGTGTACCGGTTCCACCTGGAGTAAAGGATACGATACCGATCGCGAAGACGCCACGGAAACAGCGCAGTAGCAGGTTTCATGTAACGGAAAAGGTTGAACTTGAACGTTTGCCTGCTTTCCAGGGTGAGATAATCTTTTTTGTGGAGCTTGTTGCTTTTTGTCTGCTCGTCGATCACTGATCTTTGGAATGCGTTCATAGAGGTGAGCCCACAGGAGACGCATGCGCTATTTATCCAGAAGCTCCATCAGTGTTCTGTCGTTTTCGACTTCAATGATGCCTCCACCCAACTTTCCTCGAAGCAAATCAAAGCTTCAGCCCTACACGAAATGCTTGAATGGATTACCACTCAAAGAGGCGTGATCACGGAGGCGATTTACCCCGAGGTAGTCTCGATGTTCGCCTCTAACCTCTTTCGTTCTATTCCACCGCCTGTGAACCCGACCGGGGACGCGTACGACCCAGAGGAGGACGAACCCGTACTTGAGCTCGCTTGGCCTCACCTTCAAATCGTTTATGAGTTTTTCTTGCGGTTTGTCGAGAGTCCAGACTTCAACACCAACGTTGCTAAACGATTCATCGACCAGCAATTTGTCCTCAACGTTCGTCTCTTCATCTCTGCTTTTTTCCTCGAGAAGGACTGATCAAATGCTCTTTCCCAACAGCTCCTCGAGTTATTTGACAGCGAAGACCCACGCGAGCGAGATTTCCTAAAGACGACACTTCACCGAATCTATGGAAAGTTCTTAAACCTAAGAGCCTTCATCCGACGTTCAATCAACAACGTCTTTTACGCGTTTATTTACGAGACTGAGCGACATAATGGTATCGCTGAATTACTTGAAATCTTGGGTTCAATCATCAACGGTTTTGCATTACCACTTAAAGAAGAACACAAAACCTTTCTCACTCGAGTTCTTATCCCGCTTCATAAAGTTAAAGGTTTAGCGCTCTATCATCCCCAATTAGCTTATTGTGTAGTACAATTCTTGGAAAAAGATCCAACTTTAACGGAGGAAGTGGTGATTGGTTTACTGAGGTATTGGCCAAAGGTTAACTCGCCTAAGGAAGTCATGTATCTGAACGAGGTAGAAGAAGTACTAGGTATGTGATGGCTATCTTTTTTTTTTTGGTATCCAAATACTCCTCTCAACGGTCTTAGTCTCACCTTTTGGTCAACCTCCTTTTATTCCTGTCCTAAACCACAAAAGATGTGATCGACCCAATCGAGTTTCAAAAAATTGCCGTCCCACTCTTCAAACAACTCTCCCGATGTGTCAACAGCCAACACTTCCAGGCTCGTCCTCCTCTTTTTACTTTTCCTGTTCTTAGTCTATTTGATCTGACTAGCTTGATCAAATAGGTAGCTGAAAGGGCGCTTTATTACTGGAACAATGAGTACATCGTCAATCTGATCTCTGAAAATGTTCAGACTGTTCTCCCGCTGGTTTTTGATTCGCTATACACGAACTCGAAAATGCATTGGAGTCGGTACGTTATCACTTTTCTTCGCTCATTCGAGTTTGCAGTTGATCGGGAGATTTTATTGGGTAGGCAAATCCATCAGTTGGTGTATAATGCGCTCAAGCTATTTATGGATATGAATCCACCGCTCTTTGAGGAATGTACGGATCAATATCGCGAGTCTCGGCAAAGGTTTTTCCACTTCCCCCTACTTACAACTCCTCTCTCTCTCCTATCACTGATCAATTATTCGATCTTACAGGGAACGGGAGCGGTTGATACAACGTGAAGCAGCCTGGAATAGGTTAAGAGATGAGGCGATCAAGAACAAAGGCACCATCTCACATCTACCAGCTTCAGTTTTAGCTCCGATCCCTTCATCTGCTGCTCTACTAGACCAAAGCGCTTTCGAGGAAGAAGTGATGAATGGATTTGCGAACCAACAACAACAACACCCTGAAAGTTCATTTGGGTCTATAAGTTTCCCCAACTTTCCTGATCAACAGCAGCAGCAACAGCAAGCTATGCAACAACAACAGCACCAGATGGAAGATCAACATTTAGAAATGCAGAAACAATTTCCTGAAACTGCTCGTCAACAGGTCGCACAACCTGGAGCGCCTCCTCAACAACACTTGCGGTAAGTTTTCGTTCTTCTTCTCTCTCTCTCTCTCTATTTGCCGGTAGGCTAGAAAGAGATACATATCAGTTTGGATTCTCTATCTCTATCTCTCTTCGCCCCTATGCCACCTTCCTTCAAGTTATTCTACCCAAAAAACTCTTCACTCCAAATACAACGAAGCACCCGAGGATCAAAGTTCCATCTCGTTAAATCAAATCATTATTATTTATTCCATACTCACTCTGACTTTTTTTTCCTCTTCTTTTTTTTCTTTTCTCTGCTTTTGCTTCCTTACTCTCTCGATTGTTCTTCCTTATATATAGGCGAAAATCAGTAATCCCGATCGATTCAACAGTTTTAACCGAATTAGCTGGTCATAAATCTTTAGATGAAACAGTTCCACGCGCTGGCGCACCACCTTCATCATCTACATCTTCAACAAATTGAGTTTTTTTCAAAAACAAAACGACTCCTATATACTGAGGGGGTGAACAAAACAGGGTAGAGAAAGGAGGAAAAAAGTGATGGCTTGGTAGTAGTCGTAGTTGTTGTTTTGCTGTGTTTTTTATTTATTTGAGATGATCAATATATTATTTAAGGTGTTGTGTTGTGTTGTGTTTCGTTTTTTTCTTTCCTTTCTGCAAGTTCTTTTTTTTTGTTTATGAGAAGAAGAAAATGGTGATAGTTTGAGAGAAGTAGAAGAGTGAGAAAGAAGAAAAGAAAAACGTTGTTTTTGTTTTGTTGTCTTTTTTTTGCAATCCTTCCATTTTTTTTTTTTTTTGATTTTGAGATACAAGTTTTTGGGGTCAATGAGGAAAGGGAGATGAAGATGAAGATGAGATGGAGTTGGGGTTTTTAAAAAAGATGGATGGCACTACCAACAAAGTTCCATTGGGCGGATACGTCCAAGGTCATGTAGGACACAACTGCCCAATGCAAATAAGCCCTTGCATAAAAACATATTTGAGTTGGATGGATGCTTCCAATGTTACTCTGGACACATCTGTGCAACACAATTTTGTTGGTGGTGTGGGATTGGGTTTATTGATTGTGCTTTTGTGCATATTTTTGCAAGAAATGGGAGCGGGAAGAGAGAAAGAACAGAGGGAATGTGTTTCAATGTGTTGGGGGTTTGAGTTAGATGTTCTTGATTCCAGAGGTTAGATTATTTAAATGTCCTGTTAACAAAAGTATTTTTGTTTCCAATATTTCAATCTTATGCTTTGTCCAAGTCTCGCTTTGATTTGCCTACTGTTTGTTTATGTACTCCATAACCAAATTAGTCAATTTAAGTCTTAAAATTGCTATTCTGATAACTGTACCTACTTGCAAAACTATTATTATTTATCTTAGGGGGATCTTAGAGAAACACATTTGTGTATGTGGTTGGTTTTTATTAACTTTTGGGATTGGTTGATGAAAATCTGAGGAAAATGAGAATTTGAAATCATTTAGTTAGTGTCTTACCTTCCCTGAACTTTGGTGTTCATACTTTATCTACTCAAAGTCTCCTACCAAATGAAAGAACGGTGTAGACACTGTTTGCAAAAATTGTTCTACCAGAGGCATTTTGAAATTGAAATAAATTTTCAGCCGCTGATGGGTGAAGTAAATTGGAAAAGAGCTGTTGGTAGTGTCATTGACCATTAACTTAACTAAGTCCCTCGCTCGGAAGTCTCCGAGACCTGAGGAGGGACTTACGGCTAATGTCGGACCAGTGGCCTGAGTACGACAGCTTCCAGTGCACCTGCAGCCTTCCCTCCCCATTTCCCCCTCTCTCTCCTTCTCAAACTCCTCAGTCCAAAGACAAAAAGGTGTCTTTCACCTTTGTACACGTGCCTGTGCCCCCAAATCCCGTCTTATCTGTCCTTCTCAGTCCACTTGACTGGAATGACCAGTATTGTGAAGGGAGGATGTAACGTACTGCAGAGGCTGTATTCATATTGGAAGTAAAAATCACCGGCCCAAAATATTGGACGTGCCATTGGGTTTCAACCCCCGCCCCCTAAATTCTGAGGTGAAACCTGAGGGCACAGGCACGTGTACAAAGGTGAAAGACACCTTTTTGTCTTTGGACTGAGGAGTTTGAGAAGGAGATAGAGGGGGAAATGGGGAGGGAAGGCTGCAGGTGCACTGGAATCTGTCGTACTCAGGCCACTGGTCCGATATTAGCCGTAAGTCCCTCCTCAGGTCTCGGAGACTTCCGAGCGAGGGACTTAGTTAAGTTAACATTGACCAGTCATTAAAGCTGGGATTGTATGAGGACTTGAGAGTGTGATACTTAATAAAAAGAAGTGGATGTATTCAATAGCACTGGCGCTGTCTCATCCCATATACATGAGGAGGTAGCGCACGTTGAATATCTTTAATTTTAAAAAAAAAATCAAAAAAATCCCATATACATATTCTCTTTGAAACCAATTGTCATGAGGAGCAGCTTGAAGTGAGGCAAAATTTGTCTGACCCGGCCCCGACCTGTGGTACGACCCCGGGCCTCGAGTCCAGGTCCGGGTCAAGCACCCAAAGAGTTCGCGTCGCGGCGTGTTCAGATTAGCTGTTTAAAGTTTACTGCATTGACATAATTGCTCAGTTGAGAACCAGACTTCAAACCCAATCCCATTCAGCTCACCTCCTTCAAGAATGCCAAAAACTTCTGTCACGATTGATCTTGGCTCTTCAGACGAAGCTCCAGACAAAGAAACTGCTCCTTCCCCAAATGATGAACCGGGCGTCAAAGAGGTTTATGCTTCTACAATTTTTTTAACAATCGAAACTTGAAACCCACTCCATGGGATCCCTCCCTACGCACTAATCAGCTAAGGCTGACGACAAGACCCTCGTGTTTAGGTCATGGATGAAGCCCATCGTTGTCTCCGTAATTATTGGGGTCATGATTCGTTTCGTGGTATTCAGGCAGAGGTTATTCGTCACTTGGTTTGGGATGGTCAGAGTACGGCAGTATTGATGCCTACTGGAGGTGGTAAGAGTCTACTTTATCAAGTTCAGCTTCCTCACTGTATGAACTTTTCCTAACTGCTTGGAATGGTACATGGGGACTGACCACTTTTTTTGTTCAAAAAATTATCCGTCCGTTCTCTAAACAAATGGGCCTCTATCGTGACCGGGCGCTGTTTGCTTGCCTTGAACCTTTTGATCGTCGCACTTTTTACTTTACATCAAGGTACCCGCCGTGCTGCTTCCCGGACTTACCATCGTTGTATCTCCATTACTTGCACTGATGAAAGTATGTACTCAAATGATAAGAAAACCAAACGCAATTTTTGCTATGATCAATCACTTGCTCATTTCATTGCTCTCACACATAGGATCAAGTTGACGCATTGCGCCTAAGAAATTACCCTGCGGCTGCATTAAATTCTACATTGACCTCTCAAGAAGCCGCTGTTATTAAAGAAGATGTTCGAAATGGCAATATTAAACTTCTTTACGTGGCTCCAGAAAGACTTAATAATGAATTATTTTTAAATATGGTCATGAATCTTGAATGTATCTCTATGGTGGCCGTAGATGAGGCGTCAGTTGTTTTTTTCGTTTCCAAATGAGGATAGAGGAGATCGTCATCTTTTGGCTTACTTCACTTGTTGAGTATTCGCTCCTTTTTTGTTCCCAGGCATTGTATCGCCGAATGGGGACCTTCATTTCGGCCTGACTATCTAAAAGTTTCTCGGTTTGCTCAAGAAATCGGAGCCCAACGTGTTTTGGCATTGACTGCGACGGCAACTCCTGCGGTTGCCCAAGCCGTAAGCCTTCATCTTTAAGTCTGCTTGCTTTGAAGACTAAACGTCAGCTCTCGGGGAGGTTATTTGCGCCACATGATGTTGTCCCTACCTCAAATAAGATCTGATTTTGCTAATGTATAATATTGTCGACATTCTAGATTTGCGAAGGATTTTCAATTGATCCCACCACGTCATTATTCAAAGTGTCAACTTACCGTTCTAACCTCACGTTACGAGTCGTGCCGGCCGAAACACCCGAAGCGAAACTCTCAGTTCTCATTCCTATGCTAAAAAGTCAAACAGGGGCCACGATTATCTATGTCACCACACATGCTGACGCGGAAGGCTTGGTGAAGGTCTTGAACAGGCAAGGATTTCCAGAGGCTAGAATGTACCATGCGGGTTTGAACTCGGAGGACAGAATGCGAGTTCAAGAAGAATTCATCAAGAGTGAACGTGTGAGCTGCTATGTATCAAGTTAATACAGCACCTTATCACCTATAAACGGTATTTAGAAACTCTTTGTCATGGCTAAAATATTATTCTTCATCCAGGGTATTGTATGTTCAACAATCGCTTTCGGAATGGGTATCGATAAAGCTGCAATCAGACAAATCATTCACTATAAATTACCCAAGACTCTCGAAAACTACTCACAGGAGATCGGTCGTGCCGGTCGCGATGGATTACCTTCCCAATGTTGCGTATTTCTCTCGTCGCAGGATTTACCGCTCTTAGAAGGCTTCGCACGTGGAAACACTCCTAGCTTAAGGTCGATAAAAACTTGGTTGGCTGATGTCTTTATCACCCAAATTGATGAGGACGGCTGCTTTGTATTCAACCATTATGATCAAGCCAAGGAGTAAGTCTTTTTTTGTGTGTGTGTTTTTGACCTTCTCGAGATCAACACCGATGTTAAATAGTGACATGGCTGGTATTTTTGCTCATTGCTTTGTCTCAAACAACTTGCAAAATTTCTATTTTATTAGGCATGATATAAAAGTAGGTACAGTTTTTTTTGTGTTGACCTTTATCAATCGATTATTGATCATAGGCTAATGAATTATTGTACATTTGCATCATTTTCAGACAAATACATTGGGACTGTTGTTCGCTCAACTAGAGCTTAGGTTCAATCTCCTTAGAGCGACCACACCATACTATGGTAGCTTTCAATGGCCAGCTAATCCTGCCATATTAACTAAAATGAAAGCTGAAAAGTGGAAAGAGTCTCGTGCGCTTTGCTCACACATGACTGTAGGACCAACTTGGCACACGGTTCGCTTTAAATTTTCTCCAGACATACATAAACTATTGGGAATGACATTGTTTTGCCGCAGACAGTCATCAAAATAGCTGACAAAATATCATTCTATTCAATACCTCACTCACAGGTCGATGTTATTCATACCGCAGCTATGAGTGGACTCAAGCGTACGGATCTGACGTCGCAAATCAACAAGTGGGAGAAGTATGTCTATGAATCAATCGCTTTTTGCTTCATCCATATTGTTCACTCACATTCATGAACGCCCTCTGATGTGCTTGTCTTTCATCAGGGACTATGGTATTCAGCCAAAAGGTTCGAAAGTCCGTGCACGATACCGCCCTCTCCGTGAGGATGGAAGTCTGCCTCCGCTCGAAGCTGTCGACGAAATCGCGGAACTATTATACGATTCAATGATCTTGCGTGAGGAAGCCGATGTTCAACGCTTATACCAAGTGATTGATATCCTCACAAAAGATGATTGTGGGTATTCATCATGTCTGTGAAACGTTCAATCAACACAATGACATCTCTGACAAAGTTGAAACAAATCCTGTGCTAACGTTCCTCTAGGCATAGCTCAAAGCCTTGGCGAGTACTTTGGAGATGACGATTCTGTTCCTCTTGGGGCGTGCGGAGTATGCACGGTGAGCACTCCATTTGCTTGAATGACCTTCATAAGCTCCGGCTTTGGAGAATGCCTAATCATGGGTAATTTTAGTAAACAAGAACCTATGATCATTATCTTTTGTATACTTATCACTTAGCACTGCGCGACCTTGGAAGCTATTCCCTTCCAGCGGGTGGTGAAGACAAAAGTGGATGTTGCGAAAGCTAATTTGATTCTAGATGTGAGTAACAAAAACAAAGTATTTAGGAAACAGCTTATCAGAGTCTGATCGCCTAACGATTTGTTTTTAATCCATTTTGCCCACCTCGTATGTTGTGTTCAACGTGTAAAAATACAAAACAAAACTGAAGAAATGCCCTTATCGAGATGACGCACGTTTGTTAGCACGAATCGCATTTGGTATCGCCTCACCTCGTACTACTGAACTGAAATTAACTCAAGCTAGTGAAGGTGGCCCATTCGGTTGTATGGACTCTACTGATTTCAATAAATTAGTTGAATATTTTGAAGTAATATGCGAGAAAGCTGATTATATTAATCAACCGATCATTAAGCCTACTTCAAAATCTTATGCTTCTTCTTCTCAAAGTCCTGCTAAACGTAAGACTACCTCTTCACAAAGTGGATCAGGAAGTCGGGCAAATAAGAAAGTTGCTGGTTCCAGTGGGACAAGTAAGTACCTCTGATTATATCTATGGTGATTGGATTCTGAGAAAAAAGGAATAAATTTATTCATATTTTCTCTTCTACATAGGTTACACCAAAAAGTGTTATAAAAAGTGAAGCGGGTTAGGAATGTATGAGGGTGTTGGCTCAAGAAAATTTATGTTCTACGTGGTCTACAGAAGAGCGTGTGTGATAGCCTGTATTGGTCTTCTCATTTCTTAACTTGTGGGATATCTAAACACTATTCACAAAGCATTATCAAACAAAGCCAGTACTTCAACTTTTCAGTTATCCATTTCTTGAAATGTGACCTGATGTATGCGTTAGAAGTGTATTATAATGCTGTCAACATATGATCAGAGATGTTAAAAGAGCTGAGGGAATAGCATACCGTTAATTTCCTTGTAAGGGAATTGTAAAAGACACCTGTTTTCTCATTCATCCACCTCTACCTAGGATTTTCATATGTTTGAAAGCAGAGTTGTTGCTCATTGGTCCTAATGAGACACCCCATCAAAGATCTATTCTTCCTGTTTAACTTCACACTCCAACTCTAAAACCAATCTATATGTGTGTTGATTTTAAGCAAAAAAAAAAAAAAAAAGTTTGAATCCTCACCCTTATGAAGACATCTAATACACACAGAACATCACCACTTCTAGCATTTGATTGACATAGCAAAAGTATGGATTTGAAGAATTCTCCATTTTTCATTTCTTATGATGTTCCAACATTTTTCCTATGCTTTATGAACACTCTTCTGACATACACCTTGTAATTAAATCAAGAATCTGGGTCATACGTAGAACAGGAATAGTCAAAGGGACTTTACTGGAGTAGGCGCAAGTTTGTCATCAGACAAGACATGTGGTGGGCGCGAGCAGTCAATTTTGGGTGCCATGCCCGCATGCATGCTCGCGGCCCTGCAGCCTGCCCTCTGCGGGCAATGGTGAATGGTTCCAATTATGTATTTCCGATTGCTTCATTTTCGCTTGATGCCGTCTACAGCGTAGCCCCCCCAGAGTTCCCATCTTTCTCTGATCAGCTCTTGCGGTCCCGTAAAGCACGCTTGCAGAACCCTTTACCTTTTCAGACAGATGCCGCCGAGATCTGCCTCCAAACGTCTTTTCGTGCCTTCGTCTTCCTCCGTGTTGCGCAGCCAACCAAGCGCGCTTGACTCTCGCGTCACCTTGTTATCTCTTGAGGACCAGAAAGCTCAAGCTTCGACGTCTTCTCAAGCGGGTGATTCGACAAGTCGAAGTCCCTCCAAAAGGACCAGATCCGCCATAAATTCCAGTATTCCCTGCCAGGATGCCCCTTCCACATCGAAACGTACGCGAACATCGTTGAAAGCCTTTACCGCCGCAAATGAGACCAGCAATGCCACCCCAAAGCCCTCTCAGATTCAATCTGCATCCAAGGAGAAGTCCCCTCGAAAGGCAAAAGTGATCAAGTTGGCATTGGATTCTCCGCATCCACCTCCGCCTCGATGGCAAGAAACCTATGCACTCATCAAAGAACAACGTGCATCTATCGTGGCTCCCGTAGACACCATGGGTTGTGACAAAGCTGGAGACGAAGATCACACTCGACCCGACCATAAGCTTCCTCCTCGATCTGACGTCGACCGGCGATTGTCGTGTCTAGTTTCTCTGATGCTAAGCAGTCAGACAAAGGACGAAGTCACCGCTCAAGCAGTAGTCAATTTAAGGCTCAACCTCACCAATGGTCTTACAATTCAGTCG
This sequence comes from Cronartium ribicola 11-2, assembly GCA_000500245.1. Lineage (NCBI taxonomy): Eukaryota > Fungi > Basidiomycota > Pucciniomycetes > Pucciniales > Coleosporiaceae > Cronartium > Cronartium ribicola. Next base: position 12,545 of record AWVX01030959.1, read on the forward strand.
TTGAGGGATTCGAGTCTTGAACAGATTCAAGGCTGCATAAATAAGGTCGGATTTTGGCGCCGCAAAAGTGAATATATAAAGGAGATGGCGGAGATGTTGTATGAAAAACATCAGAGTGATGTTCCAAAGACGCTTGGTAGGGTTTCGTAAATTCAACTGGTAATCATTTTTCTCGAAATACAATCTGATAAACCGATGTGTCCATGTCAATCCCCCATCAATCGCAGATGAACTAGTCGCGTTGAAAGGTCAGTCTGCAATCTATTGACCATTATTGAATCGGATTTATCTTTACCATACCTAACGCTTGTGACTCGTTTGAGCAGGGGTAGGTCCTAAGATGGCTTTTTTAGCCCTCTCATCTGCTTGGTCTATCAACGAAGGCATTGGTGTCGACACTCATGTGCATAGGATCACCAATCGTCTTGGGTGGCATGATCCTCCGACCACCGACCCTGAAAAGACGCGACTAAATTTACAGAGCTGGCTACCAAAAAAGTACGTGGTCATTTTGCTTCGTTCACATGTTTCAAAACCCAATTATGGACAAGTTTGCAAACCCACTCACGTCACTTTCTTCTAGCTTGCATCAGGAAATCAATCATATGTTGGTAGGTTTTGGACAGGTGAGTTGCTTGAAGCCTGGCTATCATTTTAATCAAAGAACCACATGGTCTGATTACCCAAATCTTTGCATTTAGGTGATTTGCTTGCCCATCGGACCGCGTTGTGATAACTGTGCAGTCGGCGCCATAGACGGTCTATGTCCGGCTAAGAGGTCCATCACGTTTAAGCAAAGGTCACCAAAAAAGAAAGCTAAAGATGAATATGATCTTGCTCAGTCAGAGGCCAAGGTCAAAATTGAAGTCGAACAAGAATCAGTTAAAGTGGCTGATGAGCCAATTCTTCATGATGAGAAAGCCAATGGCTCAGTTACGGTTAAGCAAGAGTCCTTGGATTAGGCGTGGTGACTTTAATCATCATTCTATAATTTATGTTACTGTGTGTCAGATATACTGGAAAGCTATAATGTGTGAAGGTTGTATTGTTTTTATTTATTTATTTTAGATTTCGTTTTCAATAACCACTTGCACAAAGAAACGATCAGAATTTTTTTTGAACACTTCACCAACTGAATCCACGGTCATACTACAAAGTGGACTGCCGATTAGAATCAGTAACACTCTCTATGTATCCTCTACCTTCTTATCCTTGATAGGCATCCTTGCTCTCTTTTGCTCGCCATCCTCTCCCCAACTCAAACACCCCTTTCTCCCTCAACCCAGACGCGATCGGTCCGAATTCAATCAACGCTATCCTTATTTAGCACTCCCAAGTAAGAAAAGATGTTCGGATTGCATAAGGCTAATATCAATTGAGAACGGTAAGCCTACTCTACACTCGGTAGAGTTGTCGATAAGCATTGCTACGGCTACTGTAACTATGATAGTTCATCTCAAGTTTGTAAACTTGTTCTGTTTTTATTTTTCTTTCTTGGTTCTTGTTATGTAATAGTATGCTTTGTTCCAATTTTGATTTTGGTGTAAGTAATTATAGTAAGATGTTGCGTTATCAATACCTTTTGAGTTTCTCCATCAGATATCCGCTTTAATAAATGATCTTGATGATATTGCCCTTTAAGGTATGTTTAAAATTCAAGGGGGACTAAACCCAAACATTGTGAAGGCTTGCTTTCTCTTGTTGCTACTAATGATCACGTCCAATCCAGGTGCTCATTGCGCTATGAACGTACCCTAACATCAAAGAGGGTCACTTTATACCCTCCTCTGCTCACCGCCTTGTGAGTTTTTTGAATTGAATGAAGTGAATTCCTCATTGTGTATACTTATGCATTACCAGCATGGTTGTCTCACACAACTGGGCATGCGAGGTAACAACCTCACATATACAAACCAGATGTAACAGTACAAGAGCTCATTTTCCAAA
>KI568469.1:0-10279 GCA_000500245.1 Cronartium ribicola 11-2
CCACCCGCTTTCCTGCCCCAACCGGTAGTAGTCAAACGAAGACGAAAGTCAGGAAAAGGTCAGGGCGATTCATCTCGGGAGGCAAGTGCTGGTGAGTGTCTTCCTGATCCTTCTCGTTCCTACCTACCTACCGCCTCGTTCACCTTTTTCTGACAAGCTGTATCTTGTCTATCTTATTTATGGGCTCACTCGTCAGAATCCAACGATGAAACGGTGAGTCGGCTACTTGCGCCTGTCCATCCTATCTACTATCTCTCGCTCATTCAAATCCCTTCTTCACCCGCTTTTGAATTTATATTTTCCTCCATCCAGGCTACTGATAACGACCCGATGGCCGACGATACCGATACGGCTTCCTTGACTTCTCCTCGGACTGCTAGCACGCAGTTCAGAACTCGAACTACGTTTGAAGAAGCGCACTTACCGCCTGCACATGCTCATCGTCACAAAAGACCCCAGACCCTCGCCGCCGCCGCTACCGTCAATAGCAGTATGGTTATTATCGATGGTTTGTCACACCGAGAACCTGTAGGTTTGAGGTTGGACCAGGTCAGTCATGACGGTGGGCTCGAGAGCAGTGTCGATAGCGGTACGAGCACCTATGACGGTGACGTTAGCAGCGCCCCTGGCCCCGCCAGTAAACGTGGGCCACCCAAACATCTTGCTCACAACCACCTTCACAAGGCCGACGTCGCTGCGGACACAAGACGGGCTAGTGTGGCTCGATCATCCCTCAGTCAGATGAGCTTAGCTCAAGATGAATCCGAGGCTATGGACATCGTCCCAACCACGTCCTCCAAGACTGATCACCTGAGCGCTCTCAAACCCTCCAACCCTAACCACCCGCCTGCGCCTCATGGCTTCCTGTCCCGACTGGGTCCAGAAGAGTTACAGGCAAAGATGAAGGAGGCTATTGCCGATTCATCTGACCAACGCAACGTACGTCTCTCTAGTCTATGTACCTGATCTTCTTTCTGATGCTAACTTGATCTGCGGTTGAACTTGTTTTTTTCTTTTTACACTTTGTAGTACACCATCAATCCTCCTCCTACAGACCGACCGGTCAGGATCTATGCAGATGGTGTCTATGGTTGGTCCCATCGTTGTTTCGAAGCCTGGTGCAATGCCTGATCATTAACATCTTCTGCATTTTTTATTCCCAATCCGAAGATCTCTTTCATTACGGACATGCGCTCCAACTCAGACAGTGCAAGCTCTTCTTCCCCAACGTCTACCTGATGGTCGGCGTTTGTTCCGACGAACTGGTGCGTAAGTATAAGGCTTCGCCAGTTCTCACCAGTGCCGAAAGGTACGAGAGTGTGGCCAACTGTAAATGGGTTGACCAAGTGATTGAGGATGCACCCTGGCAAGTCGACGGAGCTTTTATCGAGAAGCACAAGATCGACTACGTTGCTCAGTGAGCATATCTTTCTCTACTCAGTCACTCAATTTTTAAGGTTCAGCTGATCCCATTCTTTCTCTCTCTGTAGCGACGAAGAGCCATATATTAGTTTGGACTCAGATGATGTCTATGCATATGCTAAATCCCAGGGTATGTCATACACCTCCCCTACCCAAAGCCCCAATTCAAATCAAAGCCTGACCGAATTCTCCCTTCCGTGTAGGTAAGTTCTTGCCCACTCGCCGCACCGACGGAGTCTCTACTTCCGAGCTCCTCCAACGCATCGTCGGTGGCTACCTCGAAGGCACCTACGACAATAAACTCGAGAAATTAGGCGTACCCGAGCTTTGTAGCAACAAAGCCCTGAGTGATTCCGGCAGCGTCATCGTCCAACGCGCAGGCTCGCGCACGCCGATGGTCATCCCGAGCCCTACAGCAGGTGGAAGAGTAGTAACAGCAGGAGCAGATGCGGAAATGGATGACGGCACGGCAACTGCTAACGAGGCCGTTTGATTGCTACTATTTCACAGTTACCCACTTATTTGTTTCGATTTTTCCCCAGTTTCCCTTTTCAACTCATCCATGTGTGTTTTACGAACGATGTTGCAAACAATATAAATTTAAACTTAATTGTCTTAACACAACTCATTCCATCTCATTCGCGCTGTGTTTTGTTGTTTTTGTGTACCAAACTTTACATTCCTTCGTCATTTACAGTAATCACATCATAATCTCGCACCTATCCTATCGGTAGACGACACCGACCTTGATGAGACGGCGCGGGCTACTGATCATCTGACGTCAGGACTCTTCACACACTTATAACAATGCGGGTAAATTCCATCCCTGCTCAATGGGTTCGTGGAGTCGGACCCCTTCAAAGTTGCGCTCTGTAGTAGATGAAGTTCTAGGTTCAACTCCCAGTCAGGCTATTTCTGTTTTGAGAAATAGCCCTGAGCGAGAAAATTTTCATGTTTGAGTTGCAGACCAAAGCCGGCCTGATTAAAGACGGGACTATCGACATCGATGCGGTAAATGAGCATCAGGCTTGAGCGCAAGTGGGTGTATATAACATACTGTACAGTATATTGATAAAATTTCCCATTCTATATGCCAATGTACCCCGAGAACATCGACAGATCAACGATCATCGACGTTAAAATCTTCGGGGTCAGGAAGATATTCTTCATTACCCATAGACTCATGAGGTTAGTATACAGTAGTAGATCCACTCGCCAAATTAAAATCATTCAGGATTGCTTTTGTTCAGATTTCAGAGCTATAGTGAGTACAGTGATAGGGTACACAGTGCAAGGAATGAAGGTCGAATGAGATGCTTTCTTGGAGCATCAACGGTGATCCGGGAGCTCAAAAAAAAAAAATAGCGGTGTTCAAGAGCCGTCTGGCGCTTAAGCCGGTCCAGACTTGGATTTCCTGGTTGATGAGCATTTTGACAATGGTAGTATTTTCATGATGAATTTTGGTTTATGTAGATGGGTTGGATCCCCTAAGACCAAGTCCAGTCTGGCCCTTCAGCTCGTTTCTGCACAGGGCACTACATATCTCAGTAAATATCTATGTGTGGTGATCATAAAGAGGACAAGGGGCCGTATAAGCGTGCAGGTTCAGTTGCCGGCTTGCTGGTGGAGTCTTCCTTCCCCTGCCCCTTCCCGTTCCATCTCACACCGAGCTTACCCGAGAGCTCAACTCGCCCTTGCGGCATCTGTGTGGCAGGCAGTAAAAAAGTGCTCAGAACGGATGAGGAACGAGGTCAGATCTAACGCAGGCCTGACGGGACAGCCTGGGACCTCCTGCGTAGAGGGGTCAGCTGATATGATCTTATGTACATAACTACTCATTCAGTGGCTGACTACATACTGTATGGGCTTACAAAACTTTACGCACGGTACCTATAAAGTACCTATTACAGTAAATATGCTTACGTGGCGCTGCCGTCGGCTATTGGGACGCAGCACTGCGGACTAAGGGAGCGGAAATCCGAGGGGTGGTATCAGTCTGGGGTTAGGTTTCGAGAAAGGCTATATAAGTCGTTCCGATTTCTGGGCTCCACATTTGCTCCTATCCCGCCTTCATCCTCCCCTGAACCAGATTTTTGTTCTGCTCCACACAAAAACCATCCGCATTTTTGCGCTAGTTTACAATTTAACTCTTCTCTTGCATCGCGCTTCAAGTCTCAGTCTCCTTAAAGTTGTCTGCTCGCTCGTCGTTGATTCGCCTTCGCATCTACCTAGGCTATCCCCCTCAGCCTCAGCTCTGACTGATCCTGCCCTAGAACTTCATTGTGTCTCCAGCGGCTTTTGATATCCTCGCCCTTTGCACTATTATTTTAATCCCGCTGTTTCTTTCTTCCTCTCCCTCCTTCTCGTTTCGATATCGCTTCTCCTACATTAGATCTTTGTCGTCCTACTCTCCTCACCACCTCTCTGCCCTCGCTTTTCCTTTCCTTCCCATTTCAATTGAGGCAACATGGCCCAATCCACCTTCGCCCTTCCTGGCCCCCCTGCTTCCGCTTCACTGCATGGGGGTACAAGCTTTCCCGACCGACTTTCTCTACCCCAGGCCGGAGGGTCGCAAGCTGGAGGGCAGGAATCCGGCAAGCCCAGTCATCATCCCGATGACCCGAAAGGTATCATTACCAACGTACAGGGCATCGTACCTACCCTCCAGTGAGTCGCTGCTGCCGTCAGGCGTCGGTCAACTACGCCTTTCCTCTCTACTTCCCTTCACTTTTCGTCTTCTATCATATTTTGTATAATAGTTCCGCCTTGTCGCCCCAACGCCTCCCGTTTGTTCCACCAACGGACTGATGTCCGATCTTTTTTTTTTTTTTCTCTTTTCTGCTCTATTCTTCATCGAATCTTTCCCCATTTCAGAAACATTGTTGCAACGGTCAATCTCGAATGTCGCCTTGATCTCAAAACAATAGCGCTTCATGCGAGGAATGCAGAGTACAACCCTAAGGTACACCTTACCCCCACACTCCATCTGATCAGGCGGGTGGCTCATCCGTCCTTCGCTTCTTGCAGCGTTTTGCCGCAGTGATCATGCGAATTCGCGAGCCTAAGACCACCGCACTAATCTTCGCGTCTGGCAAGATGGTCGTCACTGGTGCTAAGTCTGAAGACGATTCTCGTTTGGCAGCTCGAAAATACGCACGGATTGTTCAAAAACTCGGTTTTGAGGCCAAGTTTACTGAGTTCAAAATTCAAAATATCGTTGGTAGTTGTGATGTGAAATTTCCGATCCGACTTGAAGGTTTGGCCTATAACCACGGGCATTTCTCGTCTTATGAGCCCGAGGTTAGTTTTTATTGTTTTTCTGTGGCTGCTCACCGAGTTAGCCTCTTTGTCCTTCTACGTCGCTAAGCCCCTCGAGCTATTTGACTATAGCTCTTTCCTGGGTTGATCTATCGCATGGTGAAACCGAAGGTTGTCCTGCTGATCTTCGTTTCTGGCAAGATTGTCCTGACTGGAGCTAAGGTATGTTTAAGGCTTGTGTCTTGCTAAACTCTGCGACCGACTTCTGACGGATTCATCGTATCGTTTGGTGGTCCGTTAGGTCCGAGAAGAAATCTATCAGGCCTTCAACAATATCTACCCGGTCTTATCAGAGTTCCGCAAGCCTTGAAGATGATCTTTATCGTGTGGCGCGCGGTTATCTTCTCGGCTCTTGGTACACACCATTACTTCTGGTCCAACACGTCTTGACTGAAAGTTTGAACCTCGATCCGTTTTAATCCGTCGGACGACTTACGGCCTGTGTCGTGACTAAAACTGGAGGGCATGAAACGCTCTACCCAAAATTTTGCATCACCGCACAAGAACATTCTTTTTTTTTTCCTCCCCCGTTCTCTTTCCCATCGAGTTATCTCCCGCGTCCTCTCCTTTTCGTCTGCTGCAAATTTGCCCAAAGCCTTATAGTGCGTTTTTTTTTTGAACAAGGATGGGTGGTCTCCTGTTCCTTTTTTTTTCCAATTCACTGATGTATGTCTTAATTGTAATGACTGTTTGTTTCAACGACCTCATCATCAGATGTTCTTGAACCTTTGTTGAGTACAACATAATTAGTTCAGGGTTTCTTCCCAGCTGTCGTATATCATTGCGGGTCTTTGTTGAGAAGATTGGGTGACTGACTGCCATGATGAAATTGATTTTATAATTGAAATCTTTTTCCTCCTTCGATCCCCTTTCATTCCCTATTCTTCATGAAGGTTCAATGGTCTTGAATTTACACCGTCCTGGTGACAAGGCTAGGCGCAACACTTGGACTTGCAGAAGGCTGATGAACCCACACCATGATGTAGGAAAGTCACGGGCAGAGGTAGGTGCCACAGGACTCCCCTTTCTTGGCTGGGTTTTCCGGCCTTCTAGCCCTTGACCAACCGTGGTCGGCGGGCAGCTCGTTGCTGGCCGCCTTAAATACAGTTGTCAGAGAGCTTTGGGATGCTCCAGAGAGTTGTCAAATGTGTGGAATATATTGGATATTTCAGTAGGAGGAATGCCGGACGTGGTAGAAGTCCACGAAACCGTAGTAGGCTGAAGGGAGTGATGGTTACGAGCCAGGAACAGGGCAAAGGTTCCTAGATCTAATTGGCCAGGCTGGATCTTTTNNTTTTTTTAACGTGCAATACCAGAAAATTCATTTATACAAAAGCACGGACTCTAAAACGATAGAGACACTAGGGTTGACGTCTAGCTAAAACTACCATAAACAACTACACTAGGTAGGGTATGGTCGAGTACAGGTGGTGGGTGAGACATAGATCATTCTCGGGCCAGGTCGATGGATATAAGAAAGAAACTGAGAAAGCAAACATTGGAAAATTGAAATGGGGTGATAAGCGCGCTAAGCGCCGTGGTTTGTTTGCGGGTACTTTGACCAGCTTAGGGGGAAGACGCTCCACAGTCAAGTGGGCGGCAAGACTGTTGGCAGATGTGCCGTAGTGGGCTGGGCGGGCCTCTTTTGGTCGGTGGGGGTTGACAGAGCAGCCTCCCTCCTTCATTGGTCATTGTACCTTTGAGCTTACCAGGTGGTGGCTTTCTCCTCAGAAGAGGTAGACCAAGAGAAAATATGGACCAAAGGAAGTGAGACGTTCCAAAGAAAGTGAGAAAAACAGGGGATGAAAATGATTTTTGTCGGTATGGTTGGGAGAGTGGGTAGGAATGGTTGGGAGGTAGGGGGAAAAGAAGAAGGGGGGTGGGGATGTCGAATTGGGTTTGGTGATGGAGGGTGTTTATTGGTTATTACTCTTGATGTTGGTTGTGAAGGTGGCTTGTCGGTTAGATGTCGATTATTTGAGGGGGTTGTTTGTCGGTTAGGCGTTGGTAGGTTATCGGGGTTGGCGAAGGGGAGGGGGAGAGGGGGATGATGAAGAGGTGAGGTGTTTGTCGGTGAGGGTTGGTTGGCATCTTAGGTGGGGGAACCGCCACATTTGTCGGATGTACTCAGCAACGAGCGGTATGGCTTTGAGGTTGGTGAGGATCTCCTTCATGGAGATTGTGATTTTGAGTTTTGTTAGGTCTGATTTGAGTCAAATCCGGATCCTGGTGTAACGTCTGCAGGCGAGCAAGAAGTGTTTGGGGGTTTCCGGGCAGTGGCATAGGTCACAGTTAGGCGAATCTGCTGCTTTCCGCCAGAAGAGGTAATCGTTGAGGGGGGTGTGGTTGGCTCGGAGCTGTACAATCACAGTGGCTAGTCCCCTTGGGAGTTTTGCAAGTGTTTTGAAGGTGTTGATTGGATTGTGTATGCCACAAAGGCAGCGGAGCATAGGTTCGGGAGGGGTGGTGGTGATGGAGTCTTTCAGTCGAGCTTTGATTAGTTGCTTGACTGACGATAGGCTGACTGGCAGGTCAGCCTTGATGGGTGAGTCGATGGCTTCTTTGGCGAGGGCATCAACGAGTTCATTTCCCTCAATGTCGACATGACCTGGACACCAGTAAAGGTGGAGAGTTGCTGGCGGCAAGGTGGTGTGGAGATTGGAGAGCCCTTCAAGTAGGCTCTTTCGTAGGTGTTGGCCTGGCAATGCTTCGTTGGGCTTGGTTAGGGCCTGTCTGTATACAAGCCTGGTTGTCAAGGAGGAAGTACACATCAGTTGTGTTTTGAGGTGCGAGATTGGACACTAGGTTGGTGGCAAGCTTGAGGCCTACTAGCTCGGCCTTGTATACAATGTATTGGTGTTCGTTGCCTAGGCAGGCTTGGAGGTAGGTGTTTGTTTCGACGTGGAGGGCCGCGCTTCCTACTCCTTTTTTTGGGATTAGTGATCCGTCACTGTAGACCATGAAGGAGAGGGGTGGTGGGTCGAGGTCAAGTAGCATGACACATCTCTTAGCCGTGTCCTTGTCTGGTGCTATTGAGGAAGTTAGGTAGGGTTGGGTGGGCGGTTGGGGGGCGTTGGGGTCAATTGCTTTGATTATTCTCGTCATGGCCCCACATATTGATGTGTTGTTGTGTAGGGTGCTCAGAGCTGGGTATCGGTGGTGGTTCGGCAGGAAGAAGGAGGTGTTACAAATTGTTTTCCCTGCGGGGTTGGTGTCGGGGAGGGAGAGAAGGCGGGCTAGGCCCAGGTCAGCCTTGGAATTGAGACGCTGGAGAGTTGTTGGCATCACCATGTTGTGCCTAAGGAAAATGAGTGGGTGGGTTTTGAGTGCTCCCAGCACTAGGCGTTGGGCAAAGTTGTCCACTCTTTGTAGGGACTTTACCAGTGATGTGTCTGTGCCGTGGGTGTGCCATATTGGGCACGCGTAGTCGGTTCGAGAGTGTACAAGGGAGATTGTCAGTTGTCGAAATAGTCTGAGAGGTATTCCCCACCCTTTTTTGGCAATTGAGCTAAGTCGCAGGAGGATGGTTAAACCTTTCTTTTCGGCTGCTTGTCCATGGAGGGTGAAGGAGAGTTTGGGGTCAAGAATTACCCCAAGCCACTTGATGCTGTCTTGGGGATGGAGGGTCTCTTCTCCAAATGTGATGGCGGGGAGTCGGGTATTGGTCAGTCGGCGCTTAGTGAACAGGAGCCACTGACTCTTTTTCTGATCAAAGGCTGCACCGTGTTTCGCTCCCCAGCGAAGTTCCCTCCTGGCGAGGGTCTGGAGGTTTTTGGCCATCTTGTCGAGATCCTTATGGGCTGTGGCAAAGGCAACATCATTGATCAGGCCGAATAGATCGAGAACAGAGAAGTAAGAGAGCTCCGAGCTCAATTACAGTAGGTCCGACAAACAATGTCATCAACCCTTGACTCAGAGTCCGTGTGCAGGGCTTTTGGGGTCCTTCTGATTAGAAGGAGGCGCCCGGCTCATCCCATCACCCTCCACTCACCTTTGAAGTTGATTTAAAAGCACCTCGACCTGTTGCACCCGAAGCTCACCTTCCCTCGGTTCGGTCTTCACCCCGCCAGTCCTCCTCGTCTGGTCCATTTGGAACAGACCCGTCTTGTCATCCCTCATCCCTCGTCCCTTCCAATCCCTTTGACCCCTCGATGTCCCTCGATTCCCCTCGAACGCCTCACTGCTCATCCGGTTCAGAATACAACCTTTGTAAAGTGAGTCTCCCATGGTGGTTGGCGTTTTAATTACAATTATGTATGGAAGTATACTAATGATCATTATCTTGGCCTGTAATTCATCTTGATCTTGGAAATTGTCTGGATATGTAGCCTCATTGACATTTGAAGGTCCTGTCGGAAGCAAAGTATGAGATCAATGTTAGTAAGTAAGTTAAGTTGATGATAGTCATGAAAAACCTGCTTACTTTGCTTCCAGACATACTTGGCTAGGACATTAAACTGATGGATCAATCTAGGTTGTTTCTCTACACTAACTAATAATCAACCAGGTAAGTTTGCTCCAATGTGGAGCCGATCCATATCAAAAAGTGTAAGTCTCTTGTATAGACATTATCCTAATTGAAGAAAAAAAAAACATCTCATTAGATTTTGAAAAAATGAAGAGACACAAATTTGACAAAATGGGTACTTACTTCAGGAATTCTGGCTTCTAAATCTGGAAAGCTCAAGACAAGTTCATTGTGATAAGTTTGAGTAAAAGCAGGAAAGATATTTCAAAGACTCTCAAAGAGTTCAAATCAATATCTATGACAAATGGTTGGAATTTAAATGAAGCAATTGCTGAATTGGCTTGTAGATTTTTTATTTTAGCTGTCCCTAATGGTTTTGGGGAAAAAAAAATTGTTTCAATCATTTCATTTCATTTTTTTTTTAAATTTGGATCTTTTAAATGATAATGCTATTGAGCAGCCAATTGGTGTACTATTGACTTGGATCCAAACCCGCCACAAATGCCATGTGGCATGATTGTTTGGGCCAGAGATATTTGGTGCAAATGATGTGAGCTGGTGTTGACTTTGCCAGAACACAAACCAATGGCAAAAAATGTATATAAGCCCTTGGTGAGTTTGGCAATGACGCTGCCAAAATCACATCCCATTCCTTTGGGAAACCCAACTTGATTCACAATTAACTGAGGCCTCCATTTCCTTCTGAAAATGGATTCAGTTAGAGGGCTTAATCCATCCTCAAATGCATCTCCAACTGTGAGACACTCTTATTCTATACAGCAGTACAACAACCCATGTAAGTTGTCTCCCACCTGGTTGTCCCTGATCAGAAACCTGTGCTGATTCTTGGGATTCACACTCATCCTCTTTAGCCCATGCACCAACTCCTTTCAACTTGCCAGTACCTCAAACTGTGTTAGCTGGGTGTATGTCTTCCACTAACATACCTATCACAGCCCCTATTTACTGGTCACTGGCCGCCCAGGGCATCCAGTGACTTCAGTGCTTTCTCAAAAAAAAATCAGTGAGATTTTCAAACCAACATCCATTGTGTGGTCTGGAAGACCAGTG
>KI568473.1:0-11948 GCA_000500245.1 Cronartium ribicola 11-2
ACATGAAGAGCTTGCTCGCAAACTGTAACACATAACACAATACACTCAAACCTCCCATAACTCGACAAGTTAGTGAAGAGAAAGCCAATAATTTTTGATTTCTGTCAGAGCCTGATATATTCAGATAAGGCCTGACCAACAGCCAGTGATATATCACTTTAAATTAGCTGAAGCCATAGTAGCTAGATCAGATTTTGTGGTAATTTCACCACTTGTTTTGAATCTAGGCTGACAGTGCCAATGGAATACATATAGTGACAAACTGTATTGTAATTATAGTATAAACACCTCATATTTCAGCCCCTGAGTACTCAACAGGTACCACAGGACTGTAAATGTATTATAATCATAGTGTAAACACCTCATAGCTCAGTCTCAAGAGCTATACATGAGAAAACCTGTTGTAACCCATAATAATAAGCAATAATAGTAATAATACATTATTATTAATGAAAGATTTACATATACAAGGTTAGGTCTACCTTGTACTTAGTAAATATGCTCATATAGAAGGAAGAGTGAAAGCCCAAGGTATAAAAGGAGGACCAGACCTCCTTGGACACTTTCCCCTCTCTGAAGCATCATTAAAATAAACCTCAACAGTCTGAATACCTCTCTAGGATATTCTGGGCTTTCTTCTTCTGAGATTCTTCAGTCACTGGTTAATACCAACCACTTAACCTTGGTGATTTCTTCTCCATCAAAGAAGCAGTCTAGTTTCCTTACTGGTTTTCACCAGTTGTCTTTTTTCATTGTTCTTCCAATGTTCATCACTAGCACCTTTTCTCCTTGACCCAACTGCTCCACTCTTGCTGAAGGGTTCTCAAGAGTGTAGCATGGTGGTAGAGGATAAAAGCTGAGTGTATTAGCTTCTAGATAGCACAAGATATAAAGGATCTGTGTGAAGCTCTATTGATCCTGTGGACATCTATTTCCTTTACACTAGATAGGATCAGTACTCATCTGGCCTTCAGAAAAGATTTCCAGGAATTTGAGCTGCATAAGAACCCATTACCCACCTTTGGCCTTTGTGCCCACACTTTTTCTCTAGATCATCAGTGAGATCACTTGCCAGGCAGAAGCAAGTGGCTTACACAGCCACTCTACTTCAAATATCCTCATTTATCTTACATTTTGATGAGATATGTAAAGGAGGCTAGAATAAATTTTAGAAAAAACTGACAAAAAAAGTTGAACTTTTTTTTGTGTGTCCTAGGCACCTACCATAATTTATTTTTGGTTTTTTTTTCTTATGTAAGGTTTGTTGAGATACGTGATGGCCCTCACCCTCTGTTTACCCTCAGAGGGTGTCAGCCTTGACCTTTTGTGGGACAGGTCAGTATTTTAGTGTTTGTTTCCCATCAGCCATATGTAGCTTTTAGTCAAACTCTTCTCACTGTCACTTGTGTGATCTCAAGAATGCACACGAGTCACGATGAGCTCCACATGTGATCTCAAGGTTGGACTCGAGTCGCTGGTAAGTAATGTATAAACTGGTCGTATGAATTGGGATAAGCAGGGTTTCAGTTTGGTGTGTTGTTATAAAGTTGTTAGTTTCACCGCATGATCTCAGGGAAGGCTCAAAACACAGAGGGAGAAACGCGAACCAGTAGACGGATTGGGTTAAGGGTGGTTTCGATGCGAGAATGGGATGTAGTATGAACAGATGTCTCCTGCGTCCAGGTTTCCTTAAATAGATCTTCGCTGTAACTACCCTGATTCTCTCTTTTCTCATTGAATTGAGAATAGAGAAAATCAGAGTATGTCTCTCTCTTCCTATCTGTCCTAAACAACTCTCTTGTACCTCACTTGGTTCTAACAGTTCATTTTTTGTCAGATCTTATTGCTTTCTTTTTATTTCTTTCACTTTCCGTGTCCCTGCATGTGCAGGTTAGTCTCTACGTGCCATTGCCACGTCACTCCACCTTCCTCACTCACAGAACTAACAGTTCTGCTCATACCAGGTGTGTAATACAGTGCTGTGGATGTGTGGGAGGATATCATCGAATTGAGAATAGAGAAAATCAGAATCTTATTGCTTTCTTTTTATTTCTTTCACTGTCCGTGTCCCTGCGTGTGCAATTAGTCTCTACGTGCCATTGCCACGTCACTCCACCTTCCTCACTCACAGAACTAACAGTTCTGCTCATACCAGGACTGTATAAGGGTGTTTGAAGACTCTCGAGTCTTTTCAAGGTTTACATGTCAAATTTAGATGCGCAAGCAAATTGTAATATCACAAGAAGCATTATTCCCATTCCCTATCAAGAGCCTGAGGTTGTGTTATGGGCAGGCATGATGTAAGATGGAGAACCAGAATAAGGGTCCCCATATCAAATGAACAGATTGCAGTGTGAGGGGAAAAGTTTGTTCTTCTCACTACAGTGGTACTGTAACATTGCTGTTACATGTAGGTCATAACATTACCCCCNCCCACCCTTTTATGCTCAGTCCTCCAAGTTCTCCCTCCATTCAAATCCCTGAGCTGTTGGCAAAAACCTAATGCGGGAAAAAAATGTTGTAAAGTGTACTTTTAAGAAAACAGTTCATTGAAAATTTGTTTAATAAACCTCATATTTAATTCTTTGGTACTTCAGCTCTTTGCCCATCATGTCTATGGTTTCTTCATTTCACATCATTGTCACTCTTGTCTCTATGGTTATCTATTTTCATATTACTGTGGTGTCTCTCTTACAGTCCACATAAATACCTGTCAAGTATGAAGATTGCTTTCCCCCTTTTGATGTTTATCTTTTTTCTGTTTGACATATGTTTTATTTACAAAAACAGTTAAAATAATCCTTTTGACCATTTATCATCACACAAAGATACATTCATAATCATCTGATAGCTCTATGCGATTGTCTGACTTATAGGTTCTGGGCCCAGGAGGCACTATCTAGATCTCAGATACCTTAAAGTCAAAGACCTTACACAATTCCTAAATAAAAAGCATCATCTATCTTTATAGGGACAAACGTTTCTATTTGGATAGATATGGAAATACTACAGTTCCCAACTTTCATTAGTGAATATCAGTACCTCACCAAAGACTTGAAACCACCATCGCCTTTTCTTTACAGTTGGGCATCCGTGACCAACAATGACCACAATGTTCCCCACCCTTTTCCCGCTTTCCCTATCCCTCCTACTCACATCAAGTTTACTACTCTGCCTCATACCCAAACCATCCACCACGACAACAGCATCACGACCACCAATACTAACAGCAATGCCACTGTTAAGAGTAAAACCTTTAAACAAAGCCTGGAAGCCTCCACCTCTCAACACCTCAGAGCCAATCATAACTGGTGCGATACTCCAGGAGACAAGAGCTGGTCATTCATAGATTAGGAGAGCTCAACTATAAATACTATAGCTATTCTTTGCAATGAAACAACAAGTTCCTTCAGACTCAAATACAGTTGACTCTGCTCTTTCCCATACCAAAATATGGATGGGCGTAAGTATGGGTTAGGTGAGAGTATAGATTAGGTGAAAGCTCTCTCTTACGCCATAGAGACCGGCTTTCATTGAGCAGGTATGATGAATGACAAAGAAAAAAAAAAAAAAATGACAAAGAAATTTACATCAACAGAGACATGAGACAGTGGAGCCACAGTGATACATAGTATGTATTTAGTAGTCTTACTGTAATGTATGTAGAATTGTGAGAGGCTTCTCAGGAGGGACTTAGTTACATAAGTTAATATAAATTAATTTACCGTCCAATCTTGATGTGAAGCCTTGAAAGTTGTCGTCATCCAAAGATGATCTCATCCTCACCTTTTGAGCAGATCGTCTTTCCCCTTCTCCTTACCATCCTCTCACTCCTGCCCCTCCTACCAATTCAAGCATGGCTCACTCAAATCTGGCCATCAGATCCTATACATATCCCTCAGTCACCCGAGACGGTCCTTTTGCCGCCTTCAACTTCGTCATCCAATCTTTTGGGCAGCCAAGTCCAATCCTCTGTTGAAGTGGCAGTTGGATCGCAAAAACAGCAACGCGGAGCACCTAAGCTTCTTTCACAATGTGACGATGGATATTTGATCAATCAACCTCGCTTCTGGCACCATGTCAAGTTGAGCAAGATCGTCACGGGTAGCTTGATGGGCTTCTTGATTGTTCTACGTTGCTTTCAACTCGGTTGGGATTCCATCAATCCTCAAGCCGCCAAACTATCGCAGACGGGAAGAATCCTGGAAGACATTCTGATCATTGTGTTTTGGTCGATCACCTGCTATACGGTATTCAGCCATTCGGTCCCTACCACCGAAGTCGCGGCGCATTGGTCATTGGTCATCTATTTATCGACCTCTACGGTTTCGTATTGCGCGTGGTCACTGTGTTGCGTGCTTTTGCCGAAGAGTGATCTCAATCAACCCAATACTGGCACCTCACTTATTCACCGTTGGCTCTCATCAATCGACGCTTTGATCAGCTTGGCAATTTCAATCATTATCTGTACCATCCCACGAAGTCCCCGTATACTCTATCGATCGCCTTACGACGTCGACGTCCCATTGCCCGAGCCAAATCACCCGCAAGTGTCTTCGTGCCAATCTGGCCCCCACGAAAACACCACCGATATCGATACGAGCATATCACAGAACATCAAAGCAGATGTGAACGAGCAGGGTAACGTCACCCTAATAGCCTGTTGCTCTGTCCTGGATTACCTCTTCTTCAACTGGGTTTCTCCCGTCATGAAGGCTGGTATGAAGAAACCTCAGCTGGAGAAAGCAGATCTACCCCATCTCACGGCTGATTTTAGAAGCTGGAACTTGTTCAAGAAATGGTCAGAAAGTATTACACAGGCCTCTCAGGGCCAGACCGGGGTGATGAAGTTTGTTGGTCAATCACCTAAATGGATGAACCCTTTGCTATGGAGGGTGGTCAAGATCAATCAGACAGCTTATCTGACTCGTGAGTCATCTCATTTTCCAAAAGAACATATTCAAGCCAGAATTTACATCTCACTCACCATAGAAAAAGTTCACTGACTGTTTATCATATTACAGAGTCTGGATTAGCTCTCCTGAACAGTATCCTATACTATGCCCCGACATTTTTCTTACGAAAGATAATTGAGTTTCTGGAACTTTCCGATAGTCCAGATACTAAATTGCCTGCTGTAGGGTACAGCTACTGCGCGGGATTATTGATTGCAATGTTATCAGAAAGTATTGTTAGCGGCCAACTGTGGTACATTTCCAACTCGATTTTGTGTGCTCGAGTAAGAATCCAATTGAATACCGCAATTTATGCAAAAACGTTACGTCGTAAGGACATCACTGCAGTATCTTCACCCCACGCTTCGGAACCGGGAAGACTAGCAGATCGCCGAGCAGAAGGCTTAGCCAACCTAGCATCTTCTGGCTCAGGAGAATCCGAGACCCTCTTAGGCTCGTCAACTTGTGCTGAAGCTTCCCAAGCAACCGCAGACGCGACCTCGAAGAAAAAGAAGAATCTCCTTGCATCTGATGCAGCCGGGTTGGGGACCAAGTCTCAAGTGTAGTTAACTTTTATATTCTAATTACTTGTTGGATGGCTTCGTCTGATCGGACTTTTGGTTTGCTTGTTGTTCCGAGCAGTCTCAACTTGTTTGGGATTGATGTGGACAGAGTGGCCGACTTGAGCATGACTTGGTTCGCTTGTGTAGATGCTCCTTGCGAGATTTTAATAGGTACTATTTTCCTGTACGACCTCCTTGGCTTTGCCTCTATTGTTGGTATTGCAATATCTATACTGTTCATCCCCCTGAACCACTATACTAGGTACGTGATAAGACACTTTTTACAACTCTTGATCATTACAAACACCGAGGGATTCTGAATACACCTGCTGATTGAGTGGCTGCAATGTTTTTGTGCACCCTCGATCTCTAGCAAGTATTACGCGAGTGTACAGGACAAGTTGATGATGGCGCGAGATAGACGGGTATCACTGATGAATGAAGTACGTCCCAAGCTGACGCAACCCTAGATGTCGGACTTAATCAAATGCAAGTGTTTTTGTAGGTGCTAGGGTCAATCCGCATGGTCAAGTACATGGCATGGGAGAAGCCGCTTAAAGACAAAATTCTTAGATCACGAGATCACGAGCTTTCTCAGTTGCGACATAATTTCTTGCTTGAGGTAAGCCATTTTTTTTTTATGGCTTCCGAGAGCCCAATTCTATAGCGTCGTAGGCGTAGTTCTTGGGCGATTCGGTAAAGCTGACAGCCATCTTTTCAACAGATCTCTTTCAACTTTATCTGGCTTGCCAGTCCCATCTTTTGTGTGCTCACCAGCTTCCTGTGGTTTACCAAGGTCGCTGGACGTGAATTGACTCCGGCGATAGCTTTCACAAGTCTGGGTTAGTTACTTCCCTCTTGATTGTTCTGGTCATCTCTGACGCATGTTTCCCATAGCCGTATTTGCCGAATTGAAATATGCTCTTAATGTGAGTATATCCATCATGTCTCGCGCCACCTCATATCAGGCGGCATCCGCTCTCGTCAAAGACTCCTCGCAGTGAATCTCACATACTATGGCTCTTTAGACTCTACCCGAAACTTTCATCGATGCCCTACAATGCCTGGTATCGCTTCATAGGATCGAAAACTATTTGGCATCACCTGAATGTGAAATTGATCCTGCTGCCCTCACCAAGCCACTCCAAAATCCAAATTCACATTCATCCCCTAGGAAAACCAAGCTGGCGACAAAATCGGTTGAGGAGTCATCCGTTGTTTGTATCACAATCCGCAGCGCCACTATCACCTGGCCAACCATGAATCCTGCGGATCAATTGCAAACTAGGTCGGAACCTGTGACGCCCCTGACGCCATCAAGACGGAGGTTCCATCTTGAGGATATCACAGTTGACTTCCCGCTAAAGGAACTAACTCTGATATGCGGTAGCGTGGGAAGTGGCAAAACTCTGTTATTGCTAGGTTGGTTCGATCTTCAACTATGAAGTGCCGCATGTCTTTTCCGTTGGTGACTGATCAAAAGCGTTTTTCAGCATTGCTCGGGGAAGCCGAGCTTCTTGCCGGGCAGATCATTTGTCCGCGATCGCCGCCAGATACGATCCACCATTTGACTCATCTCGAGGTCATATCTGATGAAGAGTGGCTGCTACCTACCATGGCTTACGCGCCTCAAAGTGCATGGCTTCAGAACGCGGACATACGTACAAACATACTTTTTGGACTGCCTTACGTAAAGAAAAGGTATGAAGCAACTCTCAATGCTTGTAGCTTAGCCAGTGATCTACGCATCCTCGAGAGAAGCGATCAAACGGAGATTGGGGATAAGGGAATAACGCTCAGCGGTTTTGTGGATTTCTTTAGCAAATTTCTTGTCAGGCCCTCCGGTTTGACTGACGATATAACTTTGCTTTTTGGGTGCTGAATTAGGTGGCCAAAAAGCTCGTGTTTCTTTGGCTCGTGCCGTGTATTCCCGAGCGTCGGTGGTACTCTTGGACGATGTTCTATCAGCAGTGGATGCGCACACCGCTAGACACATAGTCGACCATTGCTTCAAAGGCCCACTTTTAAAAGATCGGACCGTCGTCCTCGTGTCTCATCACGTGCAGCTCTGCGCACCTATAGCCGGGTATGTTCTATGCTTAGAGAATGGTAATGTGGAGCTTGCCACGAATGGCGCCGAATTTTTGTCTTCCAAGAGGTATAAAACACTGTCGGGCAACGACGCAGCCGATGATGAAGAAAATCCCACCACCAAATCTGGTGTTGGTCCCGGACCTTCAAAAGTCAAGGAACCGCGCAAGCTCACTGATAAATTGTTCCAAAATGTCACCGCGAACAAGGTACCAAAATTTTCAGACAACAGTTCAGCTGGCTCAGCTGCCAGCTCTGGAGATGAAGATAGCAATAGTGATAGCGAGAGCGATTCTTTAAAGAAACCTGCACAAAAGCTGGTCGAAGACGAGACGCGAGCGGTTGGACATGTTGATCCCAATGTCTTCAAGCTCTACCTCGTCGCAAACGCAGATGGTATGGCGGGCACAGTGATATTCTGGTCTTTGTTTTTCGCTGTCTTCCTTGGAAACAAGATTATGGATGTTCTCGAGACTTACATCCTTAGTCTATGGTCTGGGTTAAATGACCAGCCATCCAATACGCCAAACACAATACTTTCACGGTTTTTTGTCAAATCACACTCTGTCGATTTTTATCTAGGTTTATATACAGCAGTGACGCTACTTAATGTGGTTGTCTCGACCGTCCGGTGGCTCGTGCTATATAACGGCGCCCTACGCGCATCTCAGAAACTCTACAAATCGATGCTACGTGCCGTCCTTCGTTCACCTCTTCGCTTCTTCGATACAGTGCCTTTAGGACGCTTGTTGAATAGGTGTGTAGCTCGCCTTTACTTACGTGCACGCCTCCTACAAGGCCCGGATATAACAGTTGCTTATTTTATGATGAGATGTTGATATGAAAGGTTTGGCAAGGATTTTGAAGGAATTGACTCTTCCTTACCAGACAACTTGGGCCGATCACTAATTTACAGTCTCAACGTGGCAACGACAATCATATCAATTGCTTTTGTAACCCCAGCGTTTCTGGTTGCGTTCGCAGTCATCAGTCTTTTTTATTGGTGGTATGGCCGGCAGTATACGCGAATTGCGAGAGAGTTACGTCGACTGGATAGTATCAGCAAGTCGCCACTCCTCACTGCGTATGGCGAGACTGTTGCAGGGGTGGCCGTCATTAGAGCCTTTGGGGGATGTTCTCGAGCTTTGGCATTGGTCTTTGATCGCATCAATACAAATGTCACATTTTACTTCTATCTGGTGCGTAATAGGTTTACTCAGACAGATTTCTGGGCACCTGAAGTGATTTCAATTGTCATCGACGCAGTGGAGTGTAAATCGCTGGCTCTCCATTCGATTTTCGCTTCTATCAAGTTTGATAGTGGGCCTTACTGGGTTCTTAATGATATGGTCAAGGCACTCAATCAGCGCTTCTCTAGCGGGCTTTGCTTTGACTTTTGCGATCAACATCGCGGGTGATATGCTCTTCTTGGTGAAAAGATTTACGGCGCTCGAGCTAAGTATGGTGGCAGTGGAGCGAGTGAAGGAGTTTTCAGAACTTGATCCCGAAGCACCCGAGATTGTGGAGCCAAGGCCTCCTGCCAATTGGCCGCATAGTGGAGAAATAGTGGTGGATGGTAAGTTACAAACATCCAATGAGTGTGTTGTCTCAGAGCCGATGTTGATAAGTTGATCATTGTCCTTGTTTTTTGTTGCTTAAAGCATTGACCGTCAGATACGCTCCTGAGCTGCCTGATGTACTCCATTCGCTAACGTTTCACGTGCCCGCGCGGGCAAAAGTAGGAATTGTGGGTGCTACTGGGTGTGGAAAGGTAAGTACTTTTAAGTATGACCGGATCCATATGTTGCTCTAATTCATCATTTGTCGGCCTACAAGTCTACACTAGCCCAATCATTCTTCCGCTTTGTAGAAGCATGGGATGGCTCTATCAAGATAGACGGCTTGGATATAAAGGTCAGTATTTAATTCGCCAATGTTTCTTCACTGATAATTTACATAAATTGAAATGTCTTGACCTGGCCGATAGAATATCGGGTTATTTGACTTGCGATCTAGGCTGACCATAATCCCACAAGATCCGACTATTCTGTCTGGCTCTTTGCGATCTAGTTTGTCGAGTGTTAAAGCATTACTTGGGTGAAATTTGTCAAATGTTGACTCTACTATATTTTCCTTTCTTTGTAGCACTGGATGTGTTTGGTGAACATGACGATGCAGATATATATAGTGCGCTTCGACGGGTCAACCTGATCCCAGCTACTGATATCGTTGAAGACGGGCTGAACGAAAACGTCTTTAGGAATTTGTAAGTTTGGTCATCTTAGCGATGGCCAAATACTGGATGTCCCTCCTAACCTTTCGTACGCCATTTTCAGGGACACGGAGGTCTCGGAACAAGGGTCTAATTTCTCACAAGGACAGCGCCAACTTCTGTGTATGGCGAGAGCTTTATTGAAGCGTTCAAAAGTCTTATTGATGGACGAAGCTGTGAGTCCACCCGATGAATGTTGTCTAGAAACCCACTGTTTACTGATTCCAATCGCAGACATCGAGCATCGACAACAAGAGTGATGCGCACATTAGTATGACAATTCAAAAAGAATTTTTTGAGTCTACCTTACTCGTAATTGCTCATCGGTTGAGGACGATTATCAGTTTTGATTATGTGCTGGTTTTGGACCAGGGAAGGGTGGTTGAATATGGTACGGGCCCTAGGATATTCTTTTCGGCTTGCGATTGATGATCACGGTAATTGATGACTTTTGATGCTCTTGATAATAGATTCCCCCGCAAAACTGATTGCTAACCCCAACTCAAGCTTCCACATGCTTTGTCGGGCAGCTGGAAAGCGAGAGTTCCAAGCGTTGAAACGGCTGGCCAGACCTAGTACTAATGCTAACAATGCTTCAGTTGTAACGACAGAATCTACCCCAGTCAATTCATCAGCAATTTGATATTTGAGAATTTCCTTGATTTGGCATGGTATTATTGCAATTAAGTATGGCTTGTGTTTTCTTTGAATACAGTAGGAGAAATTTTGCGTATCATTGATTAGAATGCTACCAACGACAAAATGCTCCAAAGTATCCTTTGGTCATTGATAAAGATGGACTTGACGCCAGCCTTCTGGATGGCGGATGGTTCAACTTAACTAAGTCCGATCGTACCTCAGCAGATTTTGGGGGAACGAGTCCTTGCCGCCAATGTGTCCAACGCGTCCAGCTCACGCGCCTCCAACACCACTACCAACTCGAACACTGCGCTTGAAGATGCGCTCTTACTTGCCCACATCTCCAGTAAACCCCATGATTTCTTCTCCCTGTTTGACTTGGCGCCGGCAGCTGGTGTTCAGCAAGCCCTTCAATGTGGCGACCCAATTCATGCCGCTATTCAGCACTAACCAGTGCAACGTACAAGCATGAGAATTGAGATTGTATCCCTAGATGACGTATGTGGTCAATCAAGCAGATGACGTGTGTGATCTTTTGGACGTGTTAGGCGCATGACGCGACAGGATGACGTAGTGATGTAGGAAATGTGTACATAAGAAAGAGTTCTCTTGTTGTATTACTCTTATTCTTTTTCCTCACTGTTTCCTACCTTACACTCTGAGCAGGTCTGTTCTATCCCAACGGTCATCATTGTCTGAGTTGTTTTTTTCCTCAGATTCACTTACGAGATCATTGTCTCTTCAGGTTCAATATGAGTTGCTCCGGGGCAGCCCAGTTTGGTTCTGGGAGATTTGTCAAATGATCAAGATAGAAGTAGGTTAATGATAAAACATGCACACCTTTTTAAATTCCCAACACCCAGCTATCTGGTGTGGATAGTGGTATTCAGGACTAGAATTTGACCTCTAGGCCTGTCTTGTTCATCAAATCCAGTATTGGAAAATAACCAGTGATACACACCTGTATAAATTTCTGATCCCTTCCAAAAGACACATTTTGCCCATTTCCAACATGGTCTGAGCAGCATCCTTGGAAAATGAAGCCGCAAAGAGCTGGGCATCATATCTTTCTTGATGCCCATTGTGGTGAACCAAAATTGGGAGAATAGACTATCAGTGGTAATACAGAAGGTTCAGTATGAGTACAGGGGTTATTAAATCATCATTTAATCATAATACAATCATTACCATTGCCATTGTAGTTTCCTTGCATTCTGTCCTGCAAGGAATTCTGGCAGGCAGAATGTAAGGTATCTGTTGAGGTAATCTACACACTGTGGCTGGTTGCTTTGGTGAAAACCTTGCATTCTACCTGCAAGATTACCTTGCAGGAGAGCATGGAAGGCAAATTTGATGGAAGTGTACATCATCACTTTTCATCATAGAACTTGGCGCTTGTGTTAATTGCAGCACTTGTACCTTTTTTTT
>KI568474.1:7671-33183 GCA_000500245.1 Cronartium ribicola 11-2
TTTTTTTTCTCATTTTTACCCTTCTATGGCCTTTTTCTGCCATGAAAGAGAGGATTTGTCAGGGGTTTTGTTGCACCAACTATGGGGATAGGTTGTATCATGCAGCTCTCAGCAGTGGCCAGTCTTGTATCAAAAACTAGACCAAATCATGTCTTTGACACATGATCTGCACAAAACATCATTCATGAAAGGCTGGCCGCTGAAAATTTCAGCCTTATGAAAAAAAACCCTTCAAACTTTAAACTTTATGAACAAATCTTTTGGTGTCTTTACTTGAGATCACAAGATACCCTTTGTGATGAATTGCATGCATGTATAATAGAGTCGCTCAGGACAAGCTAAAGCATGATGGAGCAAAGCTTCAATGAACAGATAAAAAACACCTCTATTCAGCACAAACAATGATGCCAATAATAGAGACAGAATAAAAAGGAAAGGACAAACAGGTATTAAAAAAAATGACTCTAAAGATGGATGAAGAGTCTTTTTCTGCCCAAGAGGAGAGTAAAAATATAGGTGGTCACGGACTCTAGGGCTAAGTCAAAAAATATGTGATGCAAAAACAAGAAAAACACAAAGAAACTAAATTGATATAAACAACAAGACCAGACACACTACAAAAACTATAAACATGGCTGAAATGCTGGAAGTATTTCATTTCCCTGTCACACCTGTGAATGAACCAAACCCTAAAAATCTATCTTATATTTTAACTTTAAACCTAGTTTACCACCTCCTCACATACTGAAAGACACACCACCACTCGAAGAACTTTCCTCATCAGTCTTTTTACTTTGATTGATCAGGTAAGCTCTTTGAGCTGTGTGCGTGAATCAGGCTTCGTGGTACTCATACCAGAATCACCTGCTTTCTGTCATGAAACACAAACACTATAAATATACACCAACAGAGCAAGCATGGATTTGGAATTACTCAGTTTATGCCCCTTTCTTATTCCACGGTGAGAAAGTTTGTTGTAGTAATATTTGTGTATCTGTTTTAATACTGGAGATCAGAACATTCCACAAAACATTTGGATGTCACCAGGAATTTTCTAAATCCCTTGAAAAATATGATGTTTTTTTACAGTGTTGGTGATATGGATGCTCAAGTTTTAATCAAAGTTTTCGGAATATACTGTGAATTCTTCAGGGTAACTTTCTGAAGTCTTCTGTGAGAGGAGAAATAGGTATAAGAATAAAGGGATAGGGTGACTTTCAAAGATATACACCTGTGGTGTACAAAGATAGACTCTGGAAAGGTCCAGATGCTATTCCAGAACTTTTTCCAGGACTTCAAAAGCCCCGATTTGAGTGTGGTTCTGGACTTCTGATTTTCTGGAAGTGCGGGCATCTTTGAATGTCCTTTTTGCTGAACTTTGGTTGTTGCAGAAAGTTCAGAATTCCATAGGTTGTTCCTTTTTTCTAGAATTCTGGAAGGAAATCTGGAAAATTACTGATAATTTTCCAGAATCTACATATGTACATCATGCCTATCATTCTGTACAGTATAGTGTGTCCTTGAGGTGCAGACCTGAAAACTTCTGTAATGAAATAAAACTATCAATAGTGGTTTTTGAACCTAACAGAGCTGAAAGAAAATCCTGTCATCTAAAATTCTAGTTTGAATCAGAACCACAGGAATTTTGGTAGTATACCTAGCTAGAAGTGCATCTGGATGGTGGATGTTTTTTGACAACCCATAGTCAGGTTTGGGAATGATACATGTAGTCTATTTCAATTAACGCCAGTGTAAAGGAGGAGCAATGTTCCTTCCAGTGAATTTTCCCCGAAAATGTGTGGAAAAACAGCTTGCACATTGAAAACTCAAGGCCTGGGGCATACAGGAACATCAGTAAAGATAGCCTCACAATTAGAGAAAAAACTTATTACATATCTGGGTCGGATAGTCTCTGCAACTGAATCGGCTGAGAACATTCTTGGGGAAAACTATTGTGTACATGGATTGATTCAGAGGGCCTTTGTCTTACCTAGTTTATCTGACATTCCTCCAGATGTTGGTGATTGGCCAAGCTTATCTAGCACACAGTCAAACTGCTGTAAAATACATATTCTAGGAGGCTCAGAGGGTCTTGCACTTGACTTGTAAAAGTACCAAATCGATGAATAAAGGAACGTAAGGAAGCCAATTAAAACTTACAAACCCAAGAAAGATCCAGAGTATGATGACTAGTCTTGAGTTAAGGACTCAAGGATACTCTAGAAAAGGATGTTTGCTTGTCCAAAAAATATTTAAATTTCCAGCCACGGCATAAACCGATTAGGCCAGTTTATCTGATGGCTAAAAATCCTTCATCATTCATACATACGAGTCAAAGGAAGGACACATTTGCCAAAACACACTGAACAAAACCCCTCCTCAGTCCTGATATTGTAGGTTCCGGGTCTACAAACATTTCATGTCCATTCATAATTACCTGATTTCCATTCTTACCTACACTTGGAAGTGTGCTGCCTGTTTCTGTTTGAGGGAACTTTGAGCCTAGCCACAATGAATTGATGCACAAAAAGCTCTAAAGTTCCACTGTTTTGACTTCCTCAAATACTGTTTAAAATCAGTCATTATTCAATCAGAAGGTTTTAGGAACCAACATAATTACCCCAAGTTGAGTAACTAAATACCACTAGAGTCTGGAAAAAGGTATCAAATGTATCTTCAATCTCCAAACAAAAGCTCAATATGCTAGGTGCATCCACAGATAACAGCTTTTATCAAGGTATGGTTGCTCATATGTAGTCTTTTGTATGCATCTACCAAGCCAGCCCTCACCATGTTGGGTTTAGGCACACTAGCACTACTTGTAAAAGCTCCTGTTTCTACAATGGCTACTCACTGAATCATATACATAAGTTTTTGCTTGGACCCATCACAGCAAACTCCCGTGTGCCAATTCTCTATGTCATTCCTTGTGCTCTCTCAACAGCTCTCATAATCATACTGATACAGAAAGCTTTGCTAGAAATTTGAAAGCCCTTCTGAAGGAGAAAAATGTTGGGGAAAATGTTTTACCATCTCCAATGCTACATGAGAGCCATGATCTATCTTTCAAAAAGCAAAGAGTGAACTACCAGGAAGATATAAGACAGAAGGAAATCAACTCTGGGAAAGAGTTCCCACCTTTAATGGAAAAAGATAGGACTGGAAATTGAAACCTGTCAGAAACACGGAGTTTCCCTTTGGGATTTTTCAAGGAGGTTTACATATGCATTACCCCCTGTAGGTGTTCCAAAAGCTCTACTTTTTCCCTGTACATTTAATTTCCTGTGGAGTAAACTCAAAAGGTTACCATGCTTTATTCAGTGAGAGAACATCCATTTTTGTTCTTTCTTTCAGTTTTTAACGCACTTTACCTTTTGTGCATTTTCCCGCTCAGAAGACATATTCCCATCTGGGAACCTGTTCAATGCTGGCAGTGTTCAGAAAATTGAGTCCACCATCATCTCCAATCCAACTCCAAACTTTGAAAATGAATCAAAATAAACTGAAATCACCCAGGGTCTTGATCGGGAGGTTCCAGTGGCGGTGGGTGTGCGATTGGTGGTCCCTAGCTTGTCTCAATTGAATGTCAGATGAAAAAAAATACAGATCCTGAAAAGGCTGACAAGCCAGAAAACAGGAATGGTTTAATCCCAGAGAAGCGATTGGCTCACAATGCAGGGACCAAGCATCTTATGTCCAATCCATCTCTTCATACAGCCCAAACTAAATTTTCTGAGGTATGTAGTTTGCTTCTGTAGCCTAAACCTTATGGGGCTTGTTTAAGTGATGCTCAAGGACACCGCAAAAGGAATCCACTTCCAAATGAACAGAATTTGTTCAAAATCAATCCCAGGAAAATCATTTCATGCAAGATTCCAACCACCATCTAACATAAATATAAGCTATCACCCTCCAGGAAGCAGGTGAAACCCCAAGATACCGGTCAAGGTGAGGTTCACAGAGATATCAAGCTATCGCACAAAGAATAAATCATGCAGGGATTAACCTCCATTATAATGTCCTCAATCCTTACAGCTGTGGAATTGCTTACCGCAGAGACAAAATAATAGTCTCTTTGGACAACATTGCTAGTGATCAACTTGATCATTTAACTGGATCTCCACTTTATTATTTTCTGCCTCTTGAGAAATGTTTTGGGATAGCTCTCATCGTCAATGGTCTTCGTCCAAGTCAAGAACCCAGTTTCTCACTATCTTCAACTCAAAGGGTGAAAAATAGTTACATAGATTATTCTTTGGTAACAATGAAACTTCTTGGGAAAGCCTTTCAGGCCATACCAAACAAAACAGGTTTTGGGTAAAGATAAGGTCACCATGGATACTTTTACTCTGAATCAAACCTCATTTTAGCTGTTTTCAGATTCAAACTTAAGCCTTTCTAAGTATATGTCAGTTATGAGCCATGGCATTGGTTTATAATACACTCAGATTACCAAGTGAAGTCTAAAGTTATAGACCGACTTGTAACAAACCTTACCTCAAAGCTTATTAGACCTGTAATACAGATCACATGGTCACCTGTATTATAGACCACATGGTCAAGTATGAACCTTGAGTTCAAGAAAACTCATAAAGCCAGGAAGAAGGTATAAATAGTCCCCGTCTTCCCAGCTTCTGACCCTTCTTCTATTTCCTCAAAATCTTACCACCTTCACTAACTAGCAATACTATTAATTATAGTCTATTTATATAAGTGTTATTTAGAGTCATCAACTCCAACAAGTCTTACTCAGTGACTTGAGCCTTAGTTTTCAGTTTCTAGCTAAGGAGATAATTGAAATTGGCTAAAGCCCTTTTTCAGCCTACATTGAATTAGTTACATACCTATCAACCAATCCAACCCAGTCACTGAACCAATCTGAACTAGTCACTGAATCATTCTGAACTAGTCACTGAACCATTTTCTCTTATTCTCAACTTTCATTTCATTGGTAGATTCCTTTTCCAGTCCAATTTTTTTCTTTTCTTTGAAAGGTCCTCTAACTGCAGGCTTTACTGGTTTAAGACCAGAATGATACTTTATTGGTGAACTTAGAGATCCAAAAGATATCACTTGCTCACAGTATACCCAGCATTTCGCTAAGTTCAAAATGTGATGTTTGTTTGTGATTCTCAAAGTTGTTTTGCCCGGCTGTCATAGATCATACAACTGCTAAGAATTGTTTAATCCCCTCTCCCAAAACACAACTGCTCGCGGAGACTTGTGAATTTCCAATCAGATTGACGAGCGTGCCTAAGTTTGTCCCCCAAAGTATTTAGTCTTCATGCCTCCCAAAGACCGTGTTTCAGTTTACTCATGACTCAATGCCTTCCACAAGGGGTAAATCCGGGAAAATAGCGCCCTCTCTGCCAAAAAACCATGCTCGCTGGGTCACGACGCGGCGGGTTCTAGCGAGGGACTATGTCGAGGTTTCCGAAAAACATCACCTTCCAGAAGTTTGACTGCGAACCGAAACCTGTGAGATGGCGAATGCAGCCTTTGGTAAACTTAGCGTAGGAATCTTGAGAATTCCGTTAGCCGCAGTTGCTTTGTTTGCGCCATGGCTCGATGAAGTCCGGTTTACCAATTTCTGCATTGCCGACTGCTCGCAATTCGTAGCACTGATTTCAAATGATGTAAATGTCCTGCGCCGCAACATGTTGCTTCCTTTATATAACACGGATTTTCTGGGATCATTGAGATGTCAGTTCAAAGCTTTACTCGAGCTATCGTCTGGTGCCGTGAGATCATTTATTTTTTCCGTATAGATCAACTAATATGACAGCGACAAAATCACTCCTGATGCGAAAAACTCGCTGCAAACTAGGCGACCTCCTTATTTTTTCGTTCTTGATGATCGGTATCCTCCCTTCGATTTTGATATGTGATCCCACACTGCTGTATCCACCATCAAGAGGTTATGACGAAGAGAGCAAACATGCGTTTTGTGGTGGATTGTTAGTGATCTTTTAAACCAAATTTATTTCGAGAATCATTCAAGGAAATCAAACTGATTGTTTTGAACTGACCTGGAAATTTATCGTTCTTTTTAGCTCAAAAAAGTCCTCTGAAAGGACTCCGTTTCCTCTGTCTGGTCCAGCCTCAATTATCTTCGATGTCGACCATGCTCCAGCAAAGGTGGCAGTTTCTCTCAGCTTGTCACCTGACCCTGTTGATTTCGCTGATTTCAACACTAGTGGCCAAGTCAATTACCTTATGCCTTTTAGTGAGTCTCCAAGGTCCATTCGCTGTGATGCATAAGTTGGAGAAACAGATTCACTTCTCGTAGGCTGATACTGTCTTGAGTAATTCAAGTTTCCACTCACTCCGAGGGTCATTACTGCTTCAATGTCAACGTCTCATCTATAAACCCTAACCCTTCTCCAAACGATGGTGCATTAGCAACCTTGCAGGTCATCATGGAGACACATCATGGCCGAGAGTACCAATGTGCTGATATAACACTGGTCAAAGGGGCGACTTCGCCACAAGGATTACGTTGTCACAGTTAGTCCATGTTCATACCGTCTTATTGTATAGAAATTTGCCTTCTTTACATCCACTAAATCGCATGGATTCTATTGTCTGTCAAACGTTCCAGCTCCTAGCGCTGTCACATCTCCCATGAGCCCTGGTGCAATAAAAGATGCATGCGCATTCAAATCCATGTTTCCAGAGTGTGCCCATGCAAAAGCATTCGCGAGTTCATTTTCAAGTAATTCTGTGCGTTATGGACCGCAAAAGAATGCCTATCTGTTTAGCATTGTGGGTTGCATTTTGGTTTTGATGTCCTTATGAAGGTTCACGGATTTCAGGATTGGTTCACCCGGCCTGACCACATGGCAGGGTCCGTTCACCTGGTCCAAGCACTCAGTATAATCGCCTTCTTTCAATCCCAGCAGTGCAGAGAGATGGGACATATATATAAGGATGAGCTCCCATTGTAATTTCCTTTTCCTCATCCATTTTGTTTGYCTCATCTCTTCATYGTACCTCTCAGGTACTCTTCCTGCTCTCCTTCTCGCTGTTCTCGTAGCTTACTCGAAACTGTCCCGGCTCAAAGTCTCATAACCTTTAGAGTCCTAAGTATCTCATGTACTACTTCAAAAATAGCATCAAGCAATACGGTTCTGGAATTCATGTAGACCTTGGTGGGCGCCTGAAATATATTGGATCCTCAATAGACCTTAAGTTTATGCTTTCAGATAGCTCTCATCAAGAGAAAAACGAAACATAAATATTTGACGTAGTTCCTTCTACCATTACAAAAGAAACAGAGGATAAGGCGGCCTCAAATATACAGTTTTGCGCTCTATCTCTGTGAATCATATCCTGAACTATGAAGACCTTTATTGGGGTCACGGTTTTATCTCAGATTGAAAAGTTAATCATGCTTTTGCAAAGGTTTTTATTTAGATATCCCCCACCACCACTGATGCTGCTCTGCCAGGTTTTTGCATCTCAAATGGTGCAACTATCTTGATGGATGTGGCTTCTCCAGGATCAATTACATCCTAGACTTATGGGAGTAAGGCTTCGTGTACAAAAGCTCCTTTTGAAGAAATCTTAGTTGATGTACAGAGACAATGACCG
Organism: Cronartium ribicola 11-2; assembly: GCA_000500245.1. Taxonomy (NCBI): domain Eukaryota; kingdom Fungi; phylum Basidiomycota; class Pucciniomycetes; order Pucciniales; family Coleosporiaceae; genus Cronartium; species Cronartium ribicola. Next base: position 15,265 of record KI568474.1, read on the forward strand.
CCCGACTATGTAGCCACAGTAATTACTCATTCAAAACATACCCAATCCCTTTGCCCTAGCTGTGGGGTAACCGAAACGACGGCCCATTGCATAGTATACTGTAGAAAATACTCAAAACAAAGAAGGACTTTTAGAAATCGCCTACGAGAGGAAGGAATAAAAGTGGACTTCCACAGTGCATCTCACTTATTGCACACCCCCAAAGCTTTTCCATTTTTGGCGGACTACACCGAAGATACGAACCGGTTCCCCAACCTCCGAAAATATTCTCAGAACATCGAGAGTCAATGAACACACAATTGTCATTCTACTCTGTTTCTTTTCTCTTTTCTCTGGATGCTCTTTCTTTTTTTTGGTATTTCAGTGTAAATATATATTTCTCTATCAATCTTCTAAGACCCAAGTAATCTTCGGCTGGATTCTATATTTCAGCCCAAGAATTTATCATTAGTTAGACGGTGGGCGGGTTGTAGTCAAACTGTATGTAGAACAAATAGGCTACCAGAAGTGCGAAATGTAAAATCAAAATGCACTTGAAAAAAAAACAAAACATACATTGAACTGTTTCCCTTGGAGCTATGGGAGCGTCCTTGGTATTCATAAGTCTTCGCGTGTCTCTCTGGCTGTGTTTTTTCGGTCACCGATTGTGAGTGGCTGGGGGCCTATTATGTAATCGTCAGGGGATGAATCCGGATGAACCCATTGAATTTCTCTCCTGACTCATCCTACCCGAGGGTTTCCGGCTATTCGTAGTGCGGTGTGTGTAAGCTATGCAGATAGGTGACAGGCTGTTGACAGATCCTTGAGAAATCGTACTGACAGTTGACTTTTTTTCCATTTTCCACCGCCCCCGTCCACGACCTTGACCTCTCTCACGCCCACTTTTTTACTTCATCACTCAATCCCATTCGTCGAACCTTTTGAAACTCAACGACCTCAATTGCTAATTATTTGCTTACTGTAACGTGAATGCAACCAGGTTCAATCTATCTCATCCTCATCTCCCTAATCCATATTTCACTCGCGCCTCAGACTTCTCTTTGAATTTCAACTTCTGGGTTCAAAACTGACTTCCCCGCGGTCACTGATTGATTTGTCACGACCTTATCTGGCACTTTACCATCATAGCTCTCTTCCGCGGCTTGCGATCCCCACATTTGAGCTTCTTAGCCCCCCGCTTTCAAATTAGCCCCTTGACTTTCGCTCACCGGTCTTTCAACTCTCGTCCTCGTCCAATGGCTGGTCGTGGCTGTTACAACTGTGGTGAAGGCGCGTGTCTATTGCTCATAGAAATCACTATAGCTCTCAGCATTTAGCGTCCAGGAGCTAATTGTCATTTTTTCTTCCAATATATATGTATTGCGGATTGTTCTCATCCTCCGATTTCCGGCAATGCTTCAACTCTGGGCTGGCTCATGGCAAATTATGATGGATCATTTTGCTCATTCCCCACATTCACCGCCTCATTTCCACTTGGACAAAAAAAACCTGCATTTTATCAAAACAACTCCGTTCCTCGACTTTCTGGACTTGGACTTGTGAACATACATCCATTCAACTACGCCCTGGACGAATCTTTTGCTTGACGATTAATGGTTATCACGTGGCTTTGGTATTCTGGGTGATCGTTGATGAATTTGAATGTCCCAAACTAAATCTCATTATAACCGCATTTAATCACACTTTGGGTTGCTCCGAAATTGAATCTTACATTTCTATGTTGACCTTTGTTCCGCGGCCTGGCGATTTGTCTTCCTGGCTATCCTCATGCGCTTTCGTTGGTTTCGATATTGGGTGGTGACTGGGTGGGACGCGAAAAAAAATCCTGATTTTGGTGGGGGCGTGATGATTGGTGGTGTGGTGGTGTGTCGTTGTCCTTATCTTAATTTTTACTGCCCCTCTTTTACCCGTCTCTCACTTGGGTCATCACAACCAATTCTGTGAATTCATGCACCTGTGATTTTTTTTCCACATCATACCGTCTTCCTTGACACGCTGATCTGCAAACAATAGTCGGCCATATGGCTGCTGCTTGCCCGAAAGCTGGAACTCCCAGTTGTTACAACGTATGTGCTGGATCTGCGTTGACCACTTCGAGGAGAGTGCCTAAGTATGCTGATATCAATCGTGATCTCAGTGTGGAGCTGAAGGTCACATCTCTAAGGACTGTTCTAGTGCGCCCGCTCCCAAAAGCTGCTACAACTGTGGTGAGAGCGGTCACATTGTGCGCACATTGTGTTATTACCGAGCCATCCCGGCTATCGTTGATGAATATCCCTTTGTAGAGTCGGGACTGCCCCCAACAATCTAGCGGTAACTACGGTGGCGGATACAATGGGGGAAATGGCAGCGGGCCTCAATGTTACAAGTGGTATGCTCGGTCTATTGCTTTCTGATGAGGAGTTTTGCACACTGATCTGATCTATCCCTTAAACTCTGCCTCTGGGTGATGCAGTGGCAACGTGGGACACATTTCTCGTACTTGCCCACAAGCTGCGGGTGGGGGTAACAGTTTCGGAGGTAACTTCCAATCTGGTCGAGGTGGTGGCTACGGTGGTAATTTCGGCGGCTACGGCGGTGGTGCCAATAAATCCTGCTACGTCAGTCGCACGTTCGGTAGCAATACCTCGTCATTTTTGTTCGCTAACATTTTTGATTGGAAAAAATGGCAGACTTGTGGCGGAGTAGGTCATTTGTCTCGAGACTGCGTTCAAGCACAGAAGTGCTTCAACTGTGGTGAAGTCGGTCATGTTAGTAGGGATTGCTCTCAACCGCAAGCGAAGAACTGTTACAGCGTCAGTAGTCGTTCGAACTCGAGCTTTCTTTTACTCACTGTCGGATTCACTAACTGACAATCTACCACATATCTTCCTGTTCAACTTCTAGTGCGGTTTGGCTGGACACATCAGCAAAGACTGTACTAGTGCGACGTCCAACAGCACTACTGTTGCCTGAAAAAGTCTTCTGTTTTTCTCTGCTCTGCTCGATAAAGATATAAGGATCAGTTAATTTGATGTTGCTCAGTGACTGAAAAAAGAAGGGTTTGTTTCAAGGAACTTGCTCATCTTGTCTCGAGGGCCTTATCACTTCTCATTTCATATCAATGCTTTGCTGTCCTCTATTTCTCGTGTCATCTGCTCTAATCAATCATACCACTACCTATCTCTAAATACATCAATTAAAAATGAATCAATAAACGCAATAGCATGTATCCGCCTTTGTGCAAACTTTCTTATAACAAGCTTGGAATAAAATTGTTCCGTGAGATCCGCATGTGGCCAATGTCTATTCAGCCAAATAAACATATTGGCTGGGAAGTAAATGCTGCATGATCAAAGTATCAGATTGATGTGGATTGCTCATGTACCTAACAAACCCTCTTGAGGAGACTTGGGACGCGATTGATTTGGCAAGTAAGCGGCCTGAGAATGGCACCGCAAACTTTATGCCTGATGAGGTGAACCTTAAGGGCAAGGAGAAAGCTGTGAACCTGTTTGCCTTGATAGTTCGTCTTCTTGCTTTTTTTGCAACTCCTGATTAGAAATGCTGCCAATCACAGAATGACATCAAACCAAAATCAACATGCACATAAAATTCGGCAATTGCTGAAGCACGCCCACTTTTTCAACTCCCCGAAGCCCACTATCCGGTGCGGATATTTCAAAAGGCTCTCGAAGTCCGGACTGGCTATTGAAGCGGGTGTCACCTAGAGATAACACCCGCTGTTGACCAGATGAAGCCTTTGACAAACTCTACGGAAGGTACAGTACTCTCCATATGTACTGTACCATAGTTCCAAAGTGAGCAGAGGGACCTTGGTTGGTGATGTTGGTTTTGTTTCTTGTCATGTTGGAGACTTCTGAGGATAAGAAAAAGGTGCTTGTTGATCAGCAAAGATAGCTAATGCTGGCTTGTTAGGGGAAACCATGGTGTTGTTGTTACATAAGTGGAGGCAAAGATCACTGTTTTTTTTTTCAAGGAAGCTTGATGACCAGCAAGTCTGTCTTCCTCATTGATGGACTATCCAATGTACCAAAGTGCTGGTGTAGAGAGTAAGATTATCAGACCAAGAGCTATCAAAACTATTGTAGCCATTCCAGAGGTATTGAGAGCAATTGTGGCATTTGGTGAGTTATGCACCATAGAACAGGAACCCCATGAGTTTCAGCATGTTATATGAAGATAATCATTCAAACAGATGATGATGTTGATTTCCTAATGTAGCTAATAGAAGGAAAATGGATTGAGATGGAAAGGAAATGAGAAGGAAAAACATCAAAAGAACTAAAATTCTACCTGTGAGTTGTGCACCATAGAACAGGCACTCCATGAGTGCCAGCCTGTTATATGAAAGATAAGAATTTGAACAGATGGTGTTTGAATTTTGGTGCAAACCCACAAGACTATCTATACTATAGTGCTCAGAGATAAAAATAATAGAGATGAATCAAAAAGGAAAAGAAAGTAGCTTGAAAACATTAGTACAGATCAGTGCATCTAAAGTGGTAAGTAGAAACACAGAAACACCTAGAAATTCTTCAAAGAGGAATGATGTTCACACACAACACAAATCAAATACAAAACAACAAAACCTACTTCTTCTCATCTTGTAACAATTATGTATGGACACTATAAGCAGTAGAAAGGCTACTCTCCAATAAGTTTTCTTTCTCTTGTCTCCCAGGATCCCAACTTTCCTCACTTTTCACTTTTCAAACAAATAGAAGCGGCGCTTTCTGAGCTGTACAAAAACTGGATTCATTCTTCATGTATGAAGTCAAGAATGAGTGTCATGGTCAAAAGATGATACCCATAAAGGCGATGTAAACAGTTGGAAGGTACTTTTTTCACCGGAGTCAAAGGATACCAGGCTGTGGTCCATGTATCCTTCTGATGGGCAATGGGGTTAAACAGGACCGTAGTGGAAGGTGCATTCAATGTTTATTCCAAGTATTCACACCGGATTGTAGGGCATTGGGGAGTTGAATATGCAGGTGTGGTTTGGCAATTTCCTAACATTCAAGGCCATTGATGAACCACACTGGCCCGGAAATTGGCTGGAACTTGGTTTTTAGTAGCTTGGATAAATTTGGAAGGTATACAGGAGGTATACATCTATACTACCTGTAAAAGCTTCAGAGAAATTCTGAAGCCGGTTTTTAACATTATAAGTTGGTGTCATCCCTTTCATGTACTTTTAAAACTGTCTGACATCCACTTCATAATGTGGGTAAATCCACTGCCAGCATATTTGGCTTGGAAGGAGTTTTCCAAGGAGTTTGTGGGTGGAATATGCAAGGCAATTATCACACAAGGCTTTGATTTGAGGGATTTATCAGGGCCAAAATTTACCTTGCATCATTGTCTTGGGTGCCATATCCCTTGAAATTTGTATCCAAGGACTGCTTGAAAATTTCTTTCCTAGCCAAATATGATGGCAGTGTACCAATTTTCTGTAAGATAAGTTTTTGCACATACAAACAATGCCAACTGCTGGTTTATATGTACTGTATATTTACCAGCAGTTGGTCTCCTCAGCAAAGACACTCTTGACAGGGAGTCTGTCATATTTTCTTTCTTGTAGTGGATATGTGTCTCACTCACACCTCTATCTCATCTACAAAGAGGATGTGACAATCCACGTAGTTTCCAGGAAGGTCGAATGGCATCTGCCACAATCAGAGTACAAGGTAAGGATTTTGAAAGACAAGGTGTGGAAGGGCGCTGTAAAATCTACCAGTGGGAAGGAAAAAACAAAATGTGTTTCAGGTGAAAAAGTGTAAGATACTTGTCTAGGATCTTCACCAAAGTCTGTCTCTCCAGTTCAACGTCTTGAAAACCCTCACAAGCCAACCTAAATGATGTAGGTCATTGCTAGCTCCGGTCAGGGTATTCCCAGGAGCTCTTTAGTAATACCAAAACATAAGTGAGACACAAGAGAAAGAGAATCTGAAAGTATCTACATACCTAGCTTTGGTCAGGTTTTGCAAGGGAGTGGCCCAAGGAGCTAGGACATGGAAAGTATGTAGATGAATCTGTACTGATCAGAATATACAACTTGTAACTGATGCTTGTAGTGAGTATCCTTCCAACCTCTGAACTGCATCTGCAATATTTTCTAAAGTGTTTCGTGTTGTACAATCCCCTGGGATTTTGTAGCTCTCATCATAAACTTTCAAAAGAATTCGGGTAGGTGACTTGTCAAGAACAAGGTAGCAGAGCCCTGAGTCCATATCTTTTTTCTGTGATTTTGTTTGACATTTGTCATGACTTGAGGGTTGCAATCCTGGCTCATTTTTGGTCATGTCTCCTTCCAATGACCAAGAAACTGATACATCTTTTCCCCCCTTGTGCTTATCCAAGGCAAAGTTTATTCAATTGTCTAAGCCTGTGATTTCATCACCATGTAAATGAAAAATTCTTTAATCAAAGTCTCTCTGGCCACAATCCCTGAAGGAAGCTTGGAAGGCAACTTTGTGACTATACATTTTCTTATTGGATTCTTAATGACCCACTGCCCTCTTACTTCTTCTAGTAGATTTTTGAACACGCATAAGCAGCATATGTTTAGTCCACTGTGAGTAGCCAAAAAAGCCTCCCCTAGGCTAATAGTTTCATCAAATTGTAAACAATGTTGATCAGCAAGAGATACAGGATTCTGGAGACGTCAGACACGAGAGGATAATTCTTGACTACTCATTTATCCAGGAGTGTGTAAAGCTAGCAAGTGCTGGAATTTTGTAGGGGATTAACTTTCCGTTCATGGTATCTAGAAGTGCATGCACCCTTTCTTTGATTTTTGTGGAGTTCATATTGTTCCAATGCTCCATCTGGCCAGTGGAGAATTCTAGACTGAAAGATATCTGAATGAGCACCAAGATTTTCACGTTGGCCCTCATCAAATACACCATATGGGGAAGCCCCAGAATGATGTCTTTCTTGTTTACACGGGTCATCAGGTGGAAAGTGGCCATCCCATCCTCAAACCTACTACATACCAAAGGTTTCTCAAAGTAGTTGCAGTTGAGCATTGAGCTCCTCAGGAGAGTTAGCCAAATTCTGACACAATTCTTTCAAAAGCTCTATTGTTATATGCTGAAATGTAGGGTATTTTTACTCGCTCTTGAGCAACTCGCCTACTCTTCTTAAATTCAATGGAAGGCATGTTTTTTTCACCTCCCAACACATCAAAATAAGGCTTGCCTCATATTGTGTTAAAAGAGCCCTCATTCTCAGGCATGCTTCCTCTGTCTGACCAAATTTTTGTAAAAACATGCTGTAGACCTGTGGGAAGCTTACCTCTTCTTCATGAATCATGAATAATATCTCTTCAAATTCCAAATAACCCCAACATATATTCAAGCCATCATTCTTGCTATAAACCTGCAAGATTCTAAATATCAATTGATATAATGTATAGCCAGTCAGGCTTGTGTTGTGTGTGGGAATTGATTCTGTGGAGCTTGGCAGACCAACACCACTTCCTGAAGACTGTTATCCTGAAAAGGCATAGCATTCCACATCTTCTAAAATGTCTTGTCTCCATTGATTGCACTTTTTTTTTCTTCTTGAACGTGATTTCTTTGATACTGGAGCAAGTTCTGGCCCTTTTCCTGGTGTGGAATCTACTTCTTTCCCCACTTCTGAGTATTCTCTCTCTATTTCTATGAAAATATTAGGCTTTTCTGAATACACATTTCGAAAGGCCGGCACCATTGTGGGCTGTGATTGCTCTTCCATGACATTTAAGTTAACCTCAGAAAGGAGGAGATTTGAACACCTGATATTAAAAATTCAGGTGCCCTGCATTCCCTGTTACTTTAATGAACAGGTGGACTCTCTAACAGTTCCTCAAAAACCCAAATTTGAGTGGGTGTGTATGCTTTGGTGTTCTTCATGGCTGGATCAGACCTAGAAACTTCATCTCTGATAGTTTCCAAAATATCTTGATTCTCATGATCCACTGACATTTCTTTAATTATTATGTCATCGATTTGGAAGGAATTTTTAATAGAAACCTATCCAAGTTCAGAGTGGGAACTTTTTTTACTGGAAGCTTCTGATCCTGACTCTTTATGTCTCATGTTGTGACTTGATGTTTGCAGTTCAGGCCCATCTATCATATCTGAAAATCTAAGGCTTGTTCCCAACTTATTATTTCCAGGATGTATAACATGATTTATTGGGCTTTCTGATAGTTCGATTCTTTCCTCTCCCACAGCGTGTTTAAGGGTGGCTATTTGATGTTGACCAACTGAAGTTTCTTTCAGGGAATTTTCTTTGTATTTTAAATCAGAAAAATCATATGAGATCAAGTTTTTGTAAAGACTTGCCAAGGTCACCTTATCAACCGATCCGGTAGCCGGAAGTGGCAGTACACTTTGGTTATTTACACTCCATATTGGCCTGTTATGATCCTAATGGGTTCTAGGGTGTCCCCTTGGGAATGATTCCTTTTGTATGTCTTTGAAACCCGTAATTTTTGAACCATGCCTTTCTGCTATCTCCACATTTTCTTTTTGCAAATGGCGTGAAAAGTATCTATGCGTTCAAGTAATCAAGACAGGCTGCTTTGACATAGACATTGTATCTGTGTTTATTTGAGAGGCACTAGGTCCACTTCAGCGTGTATCCATGGATGGTCCTGGAGGTTGGTAGTTCTCATATTTTTGGGTCGCTAATTTGGGAACATGTTTGGGAATTGCTTCCGCTACCTGAGAACTATCTGTAAATGGTCTCGTTGTCACTTGTTTGGTCCTGGATATTGAACTTATGAATAGGTGGGATCATCACCTTGCAACTTCAACTTTTCTAATGTATCTTCAAAGCTTTAGTTATCTTACCCACTGGTGCATTATGTTAGATATTTCTATCAACTCTTTCAACTGCCAATGATAAAATGAACCCAAAGAGGGTGAATAAGCCAAATCCCCAACAACACATATCCATTTTCCAGTAGATTTAATCTATGGCAAATGACTTTATTTATCTCTCAGATTTTTCTCTTTTTTGATTGTGTGCTATTTGTTTGCAACGGAGGTTTACTTTGATCTGGAAATTCCTGCCTTGATTTCGAAAGACCTCAAACCCAAAAAACAATGACACAGTGCACTGGAATTTGTAAGGGTAGACTGTATAGTATGACTTGAATTTCTCATCTAGATTGATAAACTCCAATGCCGCAAAAGCTGTTGAGATACAACATGTAAAGCTATCTTTCAGATTATCTCTGGAAGTCTTTGGCTCTTCCAGGACCTCAAATGAACTCTTGAGCTTCTTGTCCACAATTTTCCAAATGGCATACGAGCCTAGATCTGGAGTTTTTCCCCACAGAATCTCAGGTTGATCTCAGAATCTCAACTTGCGATTTTTGGCAGGAGTTGAGATCTTGAGAAATCTCCACAGGCTTGTATACGCAGATATCATTGGGGAAAAAAATCAGAAACTCAGGTTCTCAGTTACAGTTAAGATTCTGAGATTAACCTGAGATTCCTCGGGAAAAAAACTTGAGATTCCAGTTTGTATCCCATAATTTACTCGAGGTTTTTGATTGGCCATGTTACAATGCCTAAGAAAAATTATTAGGGTGACAAAGACTGCCCGGAATACTTCCAATTCAGAAAAACAAATCTTCTATCTCAGGTACCTTCCAAGACCTTTGAAGAAGGGGGGCTTGGGTAATCCTTCAGCAGCATAAGGCCTTCTGTCCAAGGTGCTTCTGACTCTTGTCAGACCGTCTTAATATCAGATACCTTTTAATCCGAGGCTCCGAAAAAGTAAGTCGGTGTTTGAATCAGACGTTGATCATTGTGTCTTTGATGCATTCCATGGAGCTCGCTTCGGGCTCAGATAATGAAGCCACAACAGCTTCTGATTTCTCTTCAACAGGTTACAAGATTGATGCGTAAGACAATTAACTATGCTGTATTTGATTCAGATGCTAACCACCAAGCTATTAACAGGACAGGACCAAGAATTCAAAGCCCATAACAAGAAGAAATTAACACGTCCGAAAGGTGCAAAGAATCTAAAAAACATAGTAAGAATAAAGGATTCCGTTCTAGTTGATGCGGGCCAGAAAAATGGAACATCGCGCGCGCTTCCAGCTGCCTAGATATCAGGCGGACCGATCTTCTTGGTCACAATCTAAAAGAGAAGAGTAGAGAAAAGATAAGGAACAGAATGAAATGGGTGAGCGACAGTGTTCTTACTGCCGAAATTCAATGAAAAAAAACAACAAACCAGGAGAATGATTGGGCCGGTGGACTTGAGGGGCCCGCCGAGTTTCGCGCTCTCGGTTTCTTGTCCTGGGGCCTCCGCGAGCGCCTTGTTTCCTTGCCTGCGGAAGAACGCGGCTTTTTACCCTTCCTTTTCGTCGGCTGTGACAAGCTTGCAGATGTTTGGCCGGGCTGGTTGCCCTGTGACCCGGATTGTCGTATTGCTTTCCCCGCCGATGAGGCCACACTACTATTGCAACTATCAACATCGGAGCCTTGAGGTCTTGTAGGCTTTGGGAGAGCATCTTTGGAAAAAGGAGAAGCAAGATGTGACCGGGTCAGGTGAAAGGTTTTCATTTGAGACAAAGCTTCCGACGCTCCCCATTCAAATTATCAAAGATTCTCACACAGGATGTCCCAACTCATGGGCTTCGGTTTATCGACAGAAAGTTTAGCAAGACGCTCGACCGATTCCTTGGTGAGTTGCGTGGTCGACGTGCGCTTGAACATGGCGAAGGTTTAGGACAAGGTTAAAAAAGAAAGTCGAAAATGGGTGTGGACAAGGCAAAAGAGACTTGAGACGATAGGAAGATGTTTTAAAGGAGAAAGTGAGATTAGAAACGAAGCAAAATCGGCTCAAAGTGACATGGGTAGATGATGTGGATTTTGGATGTGGAACAAACAACTTTCGACGAGAGAGGTGTGTTTAAATAGGTCCGGATCTGGTGCCTGCTTCAATCTGGCTGCCGCCGTGACAGTTCCTGCTGGTGCATAATCTTGACATTCCGCCACCACGTCCCAACCAATCGCAGTCCAGCATTTGAAAAAAAAAAAAGGACAGGCGACGTTCCCAGTTCGCGTCCTGCACCTGGTTTTCATCTCGCGCGTTCGCGCTCTTATTGTCTGCACGAACGCAAAGGTAAAAATCATCAGCTTGATTTGCACTCTTGTAGCCCGCCAATATGTTCTGCTCCTGACTGCTATATGTCGGATAATCTAATCCGCTGAAATAGTTTTTAGGTAATTTGGTTTTAAATTTCTTTTCTTTTCTTTTGATTTCAATTTCTCTTTTCATTTGTCGGAAGTTACAAATAACTATGTAGAATGACAAATGCTTTTCGTAGCAACCATGGTATCTGTTTCAATTTGAATCGTTGTTATTCTCTATCTTTTACTTGTTAACTATTTCAAATTTTCTTCTCACTCTTTACTATATATACCACTAAGTCAAGCACGAAGTCCAAACCTTATCCTTTGGACTTCATCTCCTCAGAAAGCCTGACTCATTACTCATACTCATTATGCTTTCCATGACACGTGCTTGACTTACACTATATTATCTTTGCGATATGGCTGACTTAATCAAGTCCTCTCCAGGGTGACACTAATCCTCGCAAGCTCGGGTGCCTACTGGAGGACCCGAGCTTGCGAGGATAATGTGCCCTGGGAAGAAAAAAATTAGGCAATATGGTAGCTAGTGTATCCCATTTTGTACCCCTCGGGGCTCCCAAGCCATTGTGGTATCCGAACAGAGAGTAAAATGCCTTCACGCTCCGCCTCCTCCTTGGCCTTATTTCTATTCCTTAGCACCAATTAGTATGTACCATAGGCAACACTTTCAATGGTCTTCCAACCACATGGCATTCTAGGATAAATAGGAACGGAAGTGTTGACCTTCAGTGCAGTCACGGTGACCAAAGATGCCCATAGCAAGGTGCTTTTCCAACCCAAATTGCAGCTATGGTTAGCTAACCCGAAAAACAAATTAATCAGCCTGAATCTTATCACCTTGCGTGCCGGCGCGCATTCTTCACCATTACCACCAGACAACCACTTGACGGCGGGAGAACATCTTCCCTTTGTTCCACCAGGGGATCTCTGTCGACGTAGAGATCCCTTCTTCAGCTGACCGTTAAGCCGGACTGACATTGCATACTTCAAGCGCTGCTCTTTGCTTTTTCTTGGGACAACAAACAAAAAGTCTGATTCATGAATGAATACATTTCTAGATGGGAAATGGTACCTTTTCATCAAGAGTTGATGATGGATCAAAAGGATAGAATGAAGAGTAGTCAAACATCCAGCAAAGTCAGTAAAAGCTTGGGAAAAACACAATACAAGCTCTGTATACTGTCGTGCTATGTAACCTTTTACCAAATTTGCTGAAGGTCTGGCTGCTCTACATATAAACACATTTCAGCCTTTTACGTATTTTAGCCACTACCAGTTGAACAAAGTAACTGGATTTGGTTAGGTCTAAACCCGATTCCTTGGCAGCTTGTGAACTGTTGAAGTCCGCCTCCTCAATCATGATCTCATCGGAACCTCTGTCTATCTCTTCTGATCAACATCTATGGCTTTTTCTTTTGGCTCCTTGCATTTTCGAGGTTCCCATCATCAAGCTTTTACCCATGTCATTTACGGAACTGGTGAGAGGTGGCGTGCCTTCAGGATGAGCCTTATATTTATGGACCCTGCCAACGCCCCTCTACAAGTTGACCCATGCGTATTTTGCTACCGACAACTTTGGGTCGCATGACCATGGCACCCTCTTATTCACTCACCACAGTCAACTCATTCCACTCCCTGGGCAAGACTTGAGGGTATCTGACTTCAAGGAGACTTCAAGTCAATGGCCATCAGTAATGTGAAGAAGAGTTCATACTACCACCAAGATGGTACTCCACTGCTCCAAAAACGCGCCAGGGACACCAACATGTTTGCATCGCATCCAGCCATGCTAATCAACATAAAATGGCTGGATGTGATGGCATTGACCATTTTTCAAGGTCCCTTTGCAATGCAAATAGGTTGGTGGTGAGAAAACTGCAAGCTGTGGCCTGATTGAAGCAATGATGTTCTGGGAGAAGTTTTAATGTTGTAATTACAATATATGCTTGATGCCTTTGTTGTTTCTAGCTTTCAACCCCATTCCCCAAAACAGTGTATGTCACATGGCTCTTTGCTAGACACCATATTTCTATACTGGTGCCTAACTAAAACATCCAATGAAAACCACCCAGAAAATAATTATTAAGTTAAGTTAATTGAAAGTTATGCTTTTATGCTTACTTCAAAGCGATCTGTCGCCAGTGTCACAAAACTCCAAGTTGGAAAGTTGCTCATAGCGAGCGTGTATGTACTTCCCCTCGCTAAACTTTTTGGGGTATGAAGTTGTGAATCGTAACCTTTGGGGTTAGGATCCTGTGACATCTGATGTGATACTTCACACTCTGTCAATTGGATGGTGACACTTCAGTTTCTTGATCCGATCTTTCCGTTTCCACTACACTTGCACATATCTTGACATTTTCATCATCCCACCTCTACAAAGCTTTACGAACAGGAGCCTAACACTATCAAGCAAGGTCACCATCGTCCGAGCCACCCTTCTTGAAACAGATACCAGCCCGAACGTGAAGCAATTTACTCCGGTCCCATCCGTTGGACTTCACTCGATCTCCTGCAAGCTCTTTTGATGATGCTGGCCAACGGAGCTGTTCGGCTCGCTTCCTGTGGCTTAAATGGCGCACGTCTGCCTTGTCATATGGTTGGCTCTAGAAGTAAGCGACCATAATCGCCTTCCTTGCGCTCAAGGCAATTTATCTCATAATGCCTTATCGCTGACTTTATCGGATTTGTCAATATTTGCTCACAGTCTTCCACAGCTGTAGCTATGTCCGGGCCATTACCCCACTACGAATGCCCGCCCTATCCCCTACGATGGAAGCCGGCCAAATTTCCCGTTGGAACCTCGAACCTGGCGCCCGCTTTAGCGCTGGTGACATTCTTTTGACGGTTGAGACTGATAAGGCAGAAGTGGACGTTGAGGCTCAAGATGATGGCTACATGGGTCCACAACTCGTTTCGGCCCGCACATCGATTAAGGTGGGAGAGGTGATAGCAGTATTGGGTGAAGAAGCGGGGGACGTCAGTGAGAAGGTTGAAGTCACTGAGGCTTGGAAATCGTCAGGTGACTCCGCCGTACCGAGATCGACACAGTCTTCGGAAGACAAAGTCCAGTCACGTAGTACCTCTGATGGCGCATGCGCTTCAAGTTCATCGGACCACAAACAGTACGCTGGACAATATGCCAATCTCCACCCCACTGCAAAGATGCCTCTCAGTCCCGCCGTGACACGCATCTTGATCGAAAAGTTAGTTAAGCCCGGTGCTTTGATATCACCTCATCAATATTTCTCACAGCCTGGTAGCTACATGGCACTTTTCCTTACTTACTATCAAATTTTCTTTGAATCGTCGCTGGCTGCGTGATGCAGCCAAATTGGTGATGCAACGGGCATCAAAGCCACAGGTCTGAATGGTCGCCTAACAAAAGGCGATGTCTTGCACCACCTCGGCATAGTATCCTCCCCAGTCGGTTCAGCTCAGAAAATGTTTGCCGACGACGCACACTCAAGGACCTTAGAAAAATCGAGTCTCTCTTCAACCTCGTCCACCGCTACACAGCTGCCTCCATTAGTTGAGTATCTCCGTCGTCCTATGCTATCATGGTTCCAAATTGACTTTTTTGTGCTTCATTGTGTCGCTTTCGCAGCCTTTGGACGGCCCTGCTCTGCGCCGGTGCATCACAGCGGGCCTTGCCATTACATCCCGGTCTGTTGCACAACCAAAACGTCAGTGAACCTGTTAAAGTCGTATGAGACTCCGCATTTATCAAACCAGAGATGATAATTGACTATGGTGACTGATCAAACAGTATTAGAGCCGTCTCCAACTTTCGACTCAATTTTAGGAGACTACCATAGGAGCCTCCCATTGTCTACTCATACTTTCCCCATCCCATCTTCGCCCGTCCAGGATTCGTACTTTGAAGGTCTCGGCCCATGAAAAAATAAACTTAGAGTCTTAGATATATTAGCTCTTGATAGACTTGCGAAGAAAAAAACGGTTACGATAGGTGAAGAGTCTAAATACATCTCTTTCACATAATCAGGTACCATCTGGTTCCTTGCTGCAATGCACCATTTGTCCTTTAGCAAGTGGTTTTGAATTTCAAGGTCCCCTAAAAGCTGTCAAATTTTCCTTTCTGGTTTCGATTCCCCAGCTTTAGATTAGAGTATCATGTGCCGAGCCAAGCTCTAGTCTTTGAGATAGAGTGAAACCTATATAGTACAAGCACAGATACATGATGAATGTGACCATTCAAAATGTTTCCTTCCCTTTTGACAAGTGCATGTCAACCCTTTTTATAGTATTATTGGGCATGCCAATTAGCTTAACTAAGCCTCTCTGAATGTGAACGCGCTCGCCCTCTGGAAGAGGGGCTTACACCTAATTGCCAACTCTTGGCTTGAAAACAACAAGCCTCAAGTCCTCTTAAGTCCCTTTCGGGACATTCCCACGAGCCCGACTTATTAACTTTGTGGCAGCCTATACGAGAGTTGTAGCTCTCCTCAAGCTACACATCACTGCACTCTCCCTTTTGGAACCATGAGAGTAGAAACCATCAAGGTTTGCCTTAGAAAATTTGTAAGACTAGGATGCTATGTGCCCTGTATGTGGGCTTTATTGCACAAGCTCTTAGGGTGCCTACTGCTACAAATTTTGGTCAGTTTCAGTAGTCCTTGATGGGGCATAAGCACCCTAAAGTTAGTGACAGTACTGAGTCGGGCATGCCAAAATGCAGTCCTCTGAGACTGACAGTCACAGACTGAACGGCAGTTTGCCTCAGACCTTACTGCTTATGTCTTTTTTTTTGGAATTTTGGAATTTTGGACTTGATGCTTACCACCAAATAAATACAGTATCTGTAGTACATCACAGCCATGCCTAAAAAGGCGAACCTTACATTGTTTTCCAGGCGCACCTTGATATTTTCTACTCTCATGTTTCCAAAAGGGAGAGTACAATGATGTGTAGCTTAAGGAGAGCTACAACTCTCATATAGGCTGCCATAAAGTTAATAAGTGGGACTTGTGGGAAAGTCCAGAAAGGGACTTTAGAGGACTTAAGGTGTGTTGTTCTTGGGTCAAGATTTGGTGATTAGGTGTATGTCCCTTTTCCAGAGGGCAGACACATTTTTATTCAGAGGGGCTTAGTTAAGCTAAGCATGCTAACTAGTCCTGCCTTATCTGCTCATGACTTGAACCATGGAGACCATTCTCATCCATCCAATATCTAGTGCCTCTCCTGCTGCCTGTCATCCATTGGTTACTGATAACGGCTATTGTTGCCAGGAGTTCTTCACACGCATGCTAAAAATGCAATCCACAAAAAAAAAATGGCTGGGTGTTGAGGTAAGGCTCCCACATGTATGCCCGGCATTTTTGTGGGTGGTATCTCCAAAGTAAACACCACCAACAATTTCGCATCAGATGAACATGTCCAACTGATGATCACATCCAATGTTGAGTCGGACACTTTCCTCCAACTCAAATTTGTCAGTGGTGAAAGGACATTAGCACTGTTGTGATTGAGACCCATGATGAGGCATGTTTGACTTGTACAACAGGGGCCAAAAAGTGACCAGATAAACACTCTTGTACAGGATGTGTTCAACAGAATTTTCCAGGGCCAAAACCTCTCAGACATTTACCTTGGATGCATCCTGTTCAAGGATTACTTGGATCCAGCCATCCAAGAATATGATTCTGGTGGTGAAGTTCAGAGAGGTTTTTGGCCTCACAATCAATGTATGTAAAAATGTGACTGTTTCACCTGCAACAAAGGTGCATCAGATGCATGTGTCCAACTCAACTACAGTACACTTTTCTACATGCCCCCCACCCCAATTTGAAATTTTTTACATGGTTACCCAATACCCCTTGGTATTGATATCCAACATTATTTGTAAGTCCCTTCACCCTGTGACTCTGGGGCAGACTTCTGAACTCAGATTTATGCCTTGTCCCATTGCTACACAGTGTCCATTTTCCAGGCCCCCAATGTGGGGGCTGTGGACAGTAAACAGGGGTGCCTTTGTACCCCTTGCAGCCCCCAACATTGAGGGCCATGCAAACAGACACTGTGTTACTACATACCCAATCCTCTATCAACTATACTTCTGGCATGTGTAGTTGCCCTTCTCCCAAGTTATAACTCCATACAGTTCCATACTTAAGACAAAAACCGTTTGGAGGGGAGGATGACAGGTGATGACTGTACTGGTTGGTGCATGGGGAGGGACTTGAAGAGGTACTGCAAGTACTTGAATTTGAGTCTTGGCTCACTAGGTTTTGGCTCAAAAGTGGGTTTAAACCTCACAGACTTTTTTTTTCTCCGGACATTGTTTTATGCAAATCCAGTAGTAGTAGTCATCTTAATGGTATAACAAAGCTCAGGATTGGGTGGGTCCCAGAAGTGATCCCAGAAGTCTAAAAAAACTGAGCAAAAATCAACTTGGACCTGTAGCTACAAAGTTTGACAAGATACAAGCTCAAAAAGGTTCAAAAGTACTGTTTCTTTCTTCGTCTTCTTTCAGCAACACATGGTACTGTCCATAGTACTTTTTTAACTACACCACTTCCTTCAATTTCTCTGGTACAGGTAATCAACCCACATTCTCTTGGTAAGACTTACTCTGCCTGTGAGGCAACCACTCAAAAACTTTGTCAGTTGACCTACCAACCTCCAGGAATTACATGAGGATTCTTCAAGTTCATGCTCAGTAAGAGCATCCACAGTGGTACGCTTCTATCTCTAAATTTAGGGGTCTGCCACCAAATTTTGCCAAAAAAAA
>AWVX01031067.1:0-16448 GCA_000500245.1 Cronartium ribicola 11-2
GTAACCACAAGTTGGCCAAGGGTTGTCCCAGTAACCACAAGTTTGCCAAGAGTTGCCCAAGCAACCACAAGTAGGCCCTTTGCCTAATAGTGGGGGACAGGCCTGAGAACAGGATATATAAACCCTTCCTCCAGGTCAAGAGTTGGTCTATTCCCCCAACCTTTTACCACACACCTAAACAGCACAATAGCACAACATTGAGGATACTTTTAAATAAGTCATCTGCTCAATAGTGCCTGGTGCTCTAGGTGCATAATAAGGGGTTCAACCATAGGCTGGTAGACCTTGCTCCTTGACACCCTTGTCTGTGAGGTCTCACAAGGGCTAAAGCTAAATAATCACCCAAGCAGGTAAAGAGCACCCTGGATTGTAAAAGAAGGATCAGAGTGGGGTGTTACTATTGCCTAACTGTAACTCTGATCCCTGAAAAGCAATGGCCAATTCCCAGACCCAGTCCTCCCCTGAAAAGTAATAACCAATTCTCAGACCCAGTTCTCCAAAATCCTCATCCTTGATGTCAACTAGCTGTAGTCAGTACTTGGGGGATCCCCAGTACTACCAGCACCAGTTTCTTGGCAGGGGTCCACATCACCCCTGATACCAAGATAGCTAAAGCTAAAGCTTTCCCCAGGAAGGGATAAGTCCTTAGACTCTTCCTCCCTGAAGCTCTAACCAGGAGGTAGCCTAACAGAAGCCACCTCCTGACACCACTTGTTGTCCCAGCTCACCAATGGGGAATGTTGGACTCAACATCCTCATCTACCTGTTCCTTTGCACACCGCACAAAGGTCCTCCAGTGCCCCTCCTTGCACCGCACAGGCCAACATGACCACCAGTTCTGAAAGCAGAAGTGAGGTTGTGATGAAGTGAGGCGTATGTATGCTTAGTGTATGGTATAAGTGAGGTGAATGGTTTGAGTCAAAGTGAAGTGAGGTGAAGCTGAAGTTGAGTGAGAATGGATGAAAAAATGAAATTTAAGGGTTGTGGTCCCCCTACTACTGCAGACTCCGTACTTTTTAGTGGAATTTTCTTGGTGTAAGTCTTGTATCTCTCTCACTATCTGAAGGTTCAGGCTATCATGTATTCCATACTCAGATGAGCGGGTATCAAAATGTGCAATGTTGTTTGGATGCTTGGCAAGTTGCCAAAGCTGATGAGTCAGCTCTCGATTCTTTTGCCAGTGTCTGAGTGGCAGCCTGCCCTGCAATTCAAGCACCAAAGAAAAGCATCAGTTTAGTTGTTCTGAAGCATGCACCAAGCACTTCACCTGAAACACCGACCTTCTTCCAGTCTGAATTCAGGCCTACAAAATGTTGGATATAGTGTGTGGTCTGTTTTTCACCCATTCTCTGGACTGTCAGGCTACAGGCTTGACAGGGGTTCAGAGTACTTGCCACATTTGTTGTGTTTGAGATCTCAGAGTGCATTAGACAGTCTCCAAGGTGGCAGAGTACAAATGGGACAGCTAAGACCTGTTTGTTGAGGGTGCAGTCATGTGCCAAAAACTGTGAGTTGTGAGATCACTGTTTTGCAGGGCACACATTGGTCAGTTCAGCTTGCCTCGGTATTTTTTTTCTCAACCTAGAACTCACTTAAATTCATCAACCAGGCGGTCAGCAATTTCAAGAGCATTTGTACAATTTGAAGTCACCAAGAAGTGAATATTGAACTCTTGGTTTGTAAGCTCTGGTGGAAGCCCAGAAAGAGTACAAAAGAATGAAATATGCTTGTTCCATTTTTTTGAAAGATTCCCGGACATGTCATCGGAATACAGGGTTATTGGAACTTGCCAAATGACTGCCCCATCCGCGCGAGTCCACCATTGATTTGGCAGACTAATGGGCTCAGCTTGGGCAACCTCTTCAGTTGACAGAGATTGTAACTCACTTGTTAGCCTTCCAGATCCAGAGGAGCCGGTGTTAAAAGCAAAAAAAGAAACCACTCACCCCACAGCTGTGACCCACAACTTTCCTGCAAAGAAGTTCCATCTCGGTATCTAATAAGATCAAATGTTCTAGAAAAGCTAGAAACATCTAAAGTTAAAGCATCAACTGCATCAAATGCTGGCTCCTTAGAAACCTCAAGGTGTATTGAGGCATCAGTTGATGAGTGTTGTGTGGTGATGGGTAGACACTTGGCCTTCACACAGCCTTTTGTTTGATAAAAGTAAACTGGGACGACGAGTTTGCCATCGGAGAGCTGGACCGGTTCATAAATGTAAAAGTGTTGCAAACCCACTGGGATCATCTGTGTTCGTAGTTGACGGGGCAAACACTCTCTCCACTTCTGGGATTGAGAGAAGCGGTTGATGACCACCTCCTTGTCACATTCAGGGATGAAAACCAGATGAGGGGCTGTCTCTGGGTTTGACAGCTCCTTCACCACACCAATAGCCATGATCAGAACATATGTAGAAACCAGATTTTTGGATGCACTCACTTGGGTAACAATTTCTTTGACACTTAAACTGTAACACAGGTTTCCTAAAGCACTCTCACTTTTTTCAAGATTCAGTCTGAGCCTTTCTTTTAGCTGCTCTCGAAGATCTCATAGGACTCCCCAGTCATTTAGTTGTAACTCTGAAATGCTCAAAATTCCGCAATGGCGGTTGTACTCTGTTCGTGATATCAGATTGCAAGTTGTGCCCATCAAGAGTAACCCTTCGAGCTGCTGGAGAAGCGGGACACTTGCAGTGAGTATAATCTGTGTTATTCAGACTCAGACCAAGGGACAGGGTGTACTTACTTCTTTGCTCTTGAAGGGATACCAATGCTCTTGTTCATTGGTGGTGAGCAGATTTGCAATGACTGCTGGGTCAGTTTCTTTGTCCTCGGACCGCTCTGCCTCACTGTCATCTTTTCCAACACCTTTCAAGCCTTGAGATACCAGGTCATCAAGATCTGACAAGGATGAGCGTTTGGAGCAAGAGTTGATGCTCTCGCAAGGTGAGTTGAAAATCGACGCGATGTCATGCAAGTTGATCCCCGAGTTGCTATCACTGTCTTGGCTCTTGTTCCAACCACCCATGTCATCAAATAGGGCCTGATTGGGGGTGGAATCAAGCTCATTGCCCTCCCGTCAAAGCCCCAATTGTGAGACTTTTCCGGATTGATGACGTCACAAATGTCGTAATATGTGTTTACGATCCCAACAGACAAGTGTACAGTGGAATCACTCGAGGGTACAAGTCCGATCCTTACATTAGAATTCGACCAAAAAACTTTCGAATTATAAAATTTTATGCCGCTTCGCATGAATTTTTCCCTTTCTGACGATGACATCGCTAAGTATCTACGCCGTAGGCACAGGTGCTACGTACACTATCGACAGGAATAGTCGACTATCCGCACAATCTTCCCCTCTTTCTTACCAATTCTCTCACTTTAATTCCGAACTCTTTCCTCTTGCTTTCCGACGAATCTTTCAACACTATCTTATGTACCCCCACGTCTATTATTCTCGACGACAGCCCAATTCACTTCCTCGTATTTCAAGTTATATTGGTCCGGTAACTCCCCCCGCCTTCTATCCCCTATCTCCACCTCCATCTTATTCAGAGACAGTCCGCGATTCTCGAGCCTTGGAGACCAGATCAACCCCCGCATTTCAATCAAATGCGCAGTGATGATCCTCGATCCCCCTCCTCGACCGGCATACCCATTCCCCCGGGTATACGCCGCACAACCGTGACTTCTACTATTCCCTCGGAAGTCAAGTATGACGGCTTTGGGCACTCTGACCCACACAGTTCAACAATTAGCCGCATCAGTCTCTCAGCTCCAAGTCAACTCTGTTGCTTCTCGACCTGTGACTTCTCGCCCACTCAATGTACACCAAGACGTCATTGCGAGGTGGGCTAAAAACCCCGCCCAAAGACGCCTTTATTCCCAAAACCCCCCCCCGTGGTGTAAGTGGCTTGTACACACAGCTGTACACACAGCCACTATAGTACCTGTACACATGTCCCCGGGTCTGTCCCCTGAAAAGTCGGATTGTCCAACCTATCTATCGGGACGGACTGTATCTCGATGATCATTGGAAACCGGACCACCGAGCGAGCCAGCGAAGGAAGGAAAAGAGAGCTTACCCTGAGTCTTGTTGCCATAACACGTTCTACAACGTCCCGCCCTCATAGTCGAATTCCCAAAGGGTCGTGGGGGTTAGATTGATGCAAAAGGAAGACCCAGTGTTTTCAGAAATTCGTCAACATCAGGGTGGAGATAAGTACTGCACAGCACAGCAAAGCTTTTCATGGGTCAGTATTGACTTATGTCCCATCGAGCCATATAAGTTCCCACCGCCACACATCACCCTTTGTGGCTCAGTGTATACTGACATCCCCCCAAAAACATCGTCATTCTTAGTTAAATTTGAAGTGCAGTCCATAGGAGCATTTCAAGATGTCGGTGATCACTAAAGTCTTCTTCGATTCCATCAAAACTCTTGCTCTGATTGCATCGGTATCTGTAGTTTACATACTTGTGAAATAGTGAGTACATTGACTCTCCAATTTCACCAACACTCCGTATTGTGTGTTGACCGATTCGTTCATAAATTTCACAAACAGTCGCAATCGAGGTTCGAGTCATTTCGGGTCATTTGCGTGGTCGTTTTTTTGAGTGAGGAAATTTGAACGCTGACTCAAGTTCGATCACCTCATCTGGTAGCGATTGGAACAAGTACACGAAAAGATCCAAACTTCTCGGAGATATCTGGCTTTCCCATGTATGTTAAGCCCGTACTTGTTAGATGTTGTTTTTTGATTCATCAGTTTAATGACCGAGCATCGTTTTCTCAGATTTGGAAATGTAGGTATTGTACTCTTTATCCCAGACGATCAATGATTTTGCATGCCACCTTACCTGGACTCTCGCGATCTCATTAAGTTAAGTTGAAGCTTATCGCCCGTTTCATCAATGTAGCTTTGGAGTGGAATATATCACGCACGACGCCCTTTGGAATATGCAACTGCGATAGGACTCAAACATGGTCCTGGTTGGAGTTTCACCTTCCCTGGAATCCGAATAATAGATATTAGTAAACCAGAATGGATTGAATATGTACAAAAAAGTCGGTCGTCAACTTATCATCAATCCAATTTGTTCTGATCTTACACATTCATTTCAAAGCTGATCATCAAATTCCGTTTCACTCCACTTGTTAACATCGATACCTGATACTTAGCAAACTTTTCAAACTTTATCAAAGTAAGGTTGACATTGCTAAATTTCCCCCTCTTTTTTTTTTTTCAAGTTGACAAACCATTTACATACGATTTATTTATATTGAACGTCTTCAAGGGCGCGCTCATTCACGAAATTATGGGCGATGTATTCGGTGAAGGTATCTTCGTCACTGATGGAACACAATGGAAGACTACACGACAATGTACCTCACGAATCTTTCATATGAAATCTTTTAAAGTGAATAAAAAGTTTTGATGATTCATTTCTCAAGTGTATATATGAGATATGCAAATGCCAAACTAAACACAAAATTCTTTTTTTGATTATAGAATATCATCGTACCTTCCCTTCACCTAGGATTACAATCACTTCGGGAAACGCTTCAATATAAGGCTGATCAACAGTTAGACGTTGACTTTTGCTCTATTTTTTACAAGTTTACATTAGAGTCATTTGTCAAAATGACGTGCGTCTCCCTTTCCCCCCTTTTTATCAGCTATATATATATACAAAACTCACTCCTAATTCCTTTTTCTTTCTCAATTTAACGACGTGATTGATCGAATGACAGTTTTAATCAAGATTTGGATCTGTTAAAAGCTGAGAGATGCCCAGATATACATTCTCTTAGTAGCTCTACTATAGCCTTTGCCTCTGCCTTTGATTATTCTCAAAATCAGCTAGACTGGCGCTTCGCAATTATGACCGGCTGGTCAATTCTCGAAAATAACTTTTCCTCATTAGGAAATCAGATGAGAGAAGCCTGTAAGACACTAGACGGATTTGTTTACAAACTGATCGACGAAAGGGAAGGTGAAGATAAGACAGAGGACCCGGAGGCGGGAAATGACCTGTTAGAACTGTTTATGCGAGCTGAAGACGAGACTGGGACTTCATTGAAACGACATGAACTAAAAGACGCAGTTTTGAACATGATTATCGCAGGGCGGTGAGTTTTGTGAGGTTTAAGTTTCAGGCGCCTTGCTTCGAATGACTGATATGGACTTTTTTTATCCTGTTTGATCTAGTGATACGACCGCGCAAGCTTTGGCATGGGCTTTCTTTCATTTGATAATGAATACGAAGCTGATCGATCAAATTCGAAAAGAAGTTGATGAGTCGAATGCGAATTCTGACTTTAGAAGTGTTACATATGAAAACTATAAGCAATACGTTTGGACTCAAGCTGTGATATTCGAAGCATTGCGTTTACATCCTTCAGTACCCAAGGTTAGGAGGAAGACTGCTTCTCGATCATCATTGTTTTTGTTTTTGTTTTTACAAAAGCACGCCGATATTCTTACTGATGTAGAGTGTGTATCTTATGAACTCTCCAGAACATGAAATTTGCCGTCAATCATGATCAAATCCCAAATGGGCCAATCATACAGCCAGGAGAAGCGGTACGCTGGAGGTAAGCCTTAGCTCAGTCGATTCATCATATGCTCTATGCTCAACTTTTTTCTCAATTCACCTCTTATATGATCAAGCGATTGGCAAATGGGCCGAGACTCGAGAATATGGGGTTCTGATTGCGGAGAGTTTAAGCCAGAGCGCTGGATTGATTCTGAAGGCAAGTTGAAGCAATTTGGACAATTCAAGTTCCATGCTTTCAATGTACGTAGTCCCTTCCTCTTTTTACAATCTGTATACCGACATCATCTGATCATTAGAGTCGTGGTCATCTTTTTCTGGTTTTATAATACCTCTTTAATGATACTGTCCAGGGTGGACCCAGGATTTGTCTAGGTATGAATTTGGCTATGCTGGAAGCTGTGGCTGTGGTAGTCGAGATCTTGAAAAACTTTGATGTCGAATTTGCTCCAGGCTGGTAAGCCATTACATTTGATATATTTCTTCTTTCTGTTTCGATTAAGATATATGTCAAAAGAGCAACACATAGTGAGCATTTGAACGGCGTTTCATTTCACTAGGCTCGAACGCGTGCCAAAGAGCGACCCAGTTCCTGGAGTCAAGACCCCGTACCCGACTCCGCGTTATAAACCATCCTTGACGCACCCAATGGATCAACCTATGATGATAAGACTGCGAGGACGCAAGGACGCCTTCTAGGTTTTTTTACGTTTTTGCTGTTTTGCCACTGTTTATTTTCCCTTTATTTTTCAAATCAATTACCAGGGTAGTGGGAGATGTGTGATTCTTCTCGTGTAACTTTTATGATAATCAGCATATATAAATATATATTTTATGTAAACCTACATGATATTTTTACTTGCATGAATGCAACCAAGTTGTCCTTTTTTCTTTTTTTTTTTGACCCAATTTTAGTATCCGTTCTTCTATTTTGAGGTCAAGATCTGGTCGTGACCTGACCATGGGGAAAGAATGTTGAGTAACTTGCAACAGTGATTATTGTTATGATAACAAGAATGAAACAGTTGCATAAGGACAATTTCATGCATAAACGAGATTTTATTAGAGCTTGTTGACCTTCAATAAGACTTGGGCACACCAGGAAATACATCATAACATCTCTATGCAAGGGGATGGTTTATTCTTGGGCTTCTGGGGTTTGGGTGGTGGTGGTGCAAGGGCTCGGGTCGGGTGGCAACCTGAGGAATGGCATCTCATCGAGCGGGGCGTCGATAGTGAGATCCGGACCCGTACAACACCCGTCGAGCTTTTTGTCGGTTCCGAATTTAGCGCGGAGCAGGGTGGACCAGAGACCAGATCTCCGGCCCTACCAATCGATCACACCCCTTCACACCCTCAACCCCAACGCTACACTCCTCCAACTTTGAACCTCTCCGATAGTCTGTGAGCCCTTCGAGATGGCGTCTTCGCTTCCCAAACGCATTGTCAAGGTCACCCATTATCCATACCGAGACTCATATCGTTCATAATTGATAGGAACTGACAAGGCATCCGATGTATGTGGAATGTTAATCAGGAAACCGAGCGGCTGGTCTCCGATGCACCACCTGGAATCGAGGCTGTCCCACATGACGATAACCTCCGTTATTTCGATGTGAAGCTTCAGGGACCCGAAGGTAGCGCATTTCAAGGTACGCGGCCAGCTAGGCTCGAGAAACCCTTGAACGTGCTGCGTCCGGTCTGCAAGCGTGGTGCTTCAGTGTGACCTCAATGCGACATCAAGGCATATAATCATACAGCTCATGAACTAAATCAGTCTTCTTTGACGTCATTCTTGCAGGCGGTCTCTTCAAGTTAGAACTCTTCTTGCCGGAAGATTATCCCATGTCGCCACCCAAAGTGCGATTTCTGACGAAGATCTATCATCCCAATATTGACAAGCTGGGACGAATCTGTCTGGACATCTTGAAAGGTAAGCCATCCACCTGAACTACTCTTCATTGGAAGCTCACGAGCTTCTATGAATATCTGTAATTAACGTTCTGCTTTCTCAGATCGGTGGTCCCCAGCTCTACAAATCCGGACCGTCCTGCTTTCTGTTCAAGCCTTGCTTTCAACTCCCAATCCAGTTAGTTTCTCATTCTTGTTTGACCCATAGTAGTTTGGAACACAATTTAATGGTATATTTGGCTTTTGTTGTCTGGATTCACAGGATGATCCCTTGGCCAACGACGTCGCCCAACATTACAAGACAGACGAAGCCGGAGCGATCCAATTGAGTAAAGAGTGGACCCGAAAATATGCTCAAGCATGAATGGGTTTAATTAAGCATGTATGTCTTTAAGTTGAAAACTTGTTTTTTAAGGAATCACTTTAGATAAGTATATGTGTGTCGGTGTTTGCTCTACACCTTGTAAATATGTATTTTGATTCATGAAACCGTACGACTTCATATGAAACAAATCCTTCTTGCTTCTCTCTCCAGGTTCACATGTTGCATTGCATCGAACTATGTGTGATTCCTCTCTCGTAAGTTCATGAGGCCCTATGTTCGAAGGTCTTGCGAGCTCAATCTTTTCGGCTGACTACTTCTAGTAGGTGCATTCCGGGATCCTAGCCGGAGACTTCTCTCTTTCTAAAGAGATATGGGAAGCCAAGAATTGTGAGACCTAGGAACCTAGGAGCAATTAAGGCAAACATAGTGTATTGGGAAAAAAAAAAAGTCGAACAATGAATGGGACGATGATGGAAGTTAGTTTTTTGATGTTTCTCGCTCCTAATCAGACCGAAAATCTCATGTCTCTAAAAAATGTCCAGCAAATGTTCAGAAATGTGCCAAATTTGAAGTATGATATTATACAGTAAATGTGCCAAATCCATCCGTGTTTTTGAAGATTGGGAAGTATGAACCAAATATTATCTGAAGTATGGGACTTTAAATTTCATTCCATGCCTCATTGTCCATATTGGATTTAGCGCTGGCCTTAATTTTGTGTGTGTGTGTGTGTGTGTGTGTTTTATAAGAATGTAGAGTTTTACATTGAAGCTATGTGATCAGTATGTCAATTAGAGACCGTTCAGGTGACCATGATGATTGTGTGATTGTTGATTGATTATGACATTTTTATATCTGATGTTGTTGTTGTTGCAAAACTGTTTTTTTTTTAAAAAAAAAGCCTACCTAAAAATGCAACATTCCTAAAAGTTTTTTATTTTTTTAATTTTAAATGAGAACTCAGATAAAATAAAAAAAAAAAGTTCACAGATCTTCAAATCCCATAATGTCCTTCAGTGTTAAAACATACTACAGCTCTTGCCTGCAACACATTTGGTAAATTTTATTATACCTCAGCAAACTGGAGCTTGTCCAACATAAGCTTGTAGTCCGCTGTAAACAAATAATCCGGGATATTGTCCCTTGTACACATTATAAGTTATCTTGTTTTGGTTGCCTGATTTTGTGTTTTCAAATTCATAAAAATTGTGAGGCAATTTACATTTAAAGTGTGGTTCACGTGCAAAGAATTACTACTAAGAGCAGGAATCTTTTACAGCAATGATTCATTCATACCGGCCTTTGAATCGGTAGTCCAAGATAAACCATGCAGTTGACCACTCAATCAACATTTTAATAAAGCACATGATATAGTGAGATGGAATTCCCTTCATTAGTCAACACGATACCGTATCGAATTTTTCGGTATTTCGAGAGGGTGCATTGAAGGACCACCCGGTAGCAGCGAGTAAATCGCTCAGATAATCGCAGGTAGATGTAACTTTGACGCCTCGTACACGCCCAGGAACACGGCCCCTCCGAGCCCAATCCAGAGGGTCCGAGGTACGACACCTTTCCAGAAGGCCCCCAAACCTTCTTGTGAGTAGATCTGAGCGAGTGTGTGTTGGATTGTGACCTTTTCGAGGCCAGAGCGCTGCGAGAGCATTATTCGGGTCTTGATCACATCTAGGGGTGTCGTGGTCGCCGCGGCAGTTGCTCCCGCGATGCTACCGCAGACAGCGGCGAGGTGGGCTGGGAGAGGTTCGCGGCTGGAGCGTGCAGCGTAGAGTTTCAGACGTTCGTAGAGTGGAAATTGAATAAAAGCGAATGGGACCTGTAAGAAGATTGCTCATCATCAACATTTTCCTCGAAAATTCCCTCTGATCGTCAAGAAATGAAGCGCGACCAGTCCGCACCTCGCGTGATATGGTGATTAAGAAACCCTGGTAGAGAGCCTTCGTACCTCCCTGTTGGAAGACACGTTTGAGGGCCTGGAAAGATGTGGTAGCGGTACCGTAGGCAGAAGTCTGTTGGCGCTGTTTGATGACTTCGGTGGGCACCCGGACTAGACAGGCAGCCTATGGGAGGTGGTCCATCAATCTAGAACAGCGCGTCTTTCGGGTTTTAGGAAAAAGTCCTTAACGTACGATCTCTCCCAGTGAAGCTGAGATGACATGGACCGTTGGATCGGAAAGGTTAGGTAGGAGCGTCGGAAGCCATATATTCTTAACTTGCTCATACGTTGTAAAGAACAATGCGGCTGTTTGTTGTTGTGGATGATGCGAAGAGGAGGGCAGGAAAAGGCCAAAGGGTTACTTCTCTGTCTGGCTGGCATGCGCAATGAGCAGAAGTGAGGACATACGTTACCCTTCATCAGCTTCACTTACCACCCGGCGCACTGCCTACCGCCACACTTCCTAAGCCTCTGTAGACGCCCCTAAAGCCACCGGAAGCTACAAAGCCAGCCTGGGACTGGAGTCGGGTCTTGAGAGTGTCGAGAGGGTAAAAGAAAAGATCGACGGTCAAGCCAGCCATTGCGCCTGAGATCAAGGCTCGTCCAAACGAGGTTTGATCGATACCAGGCTGGTGATTCTCCATTTCGATATTCCGCTGAGCGTTAGTTTGGATTCCTGCCCCTCGCCGTTTTCGTTGACGAGATACGAGATGTAGTCCGGTCCAAGAATTCAAGGGCTTTCAAGGGTCACCGGTTCACCGTTCAGTTCGCGATGGATGGTCTCGTTACATGCAATTCTAGACGCCCGCCCGAATCCCCAAAATTTGCGCATTTAGGTTTTGTTTTCCTTTGACTGACTGTAGTAAAGTACGGTCATCAGCTTTTTGTCATTTGACCTCAACCTCACGAACAAACGACATCCGCACACCACTTCGCTCGAACTGACATTGGATAACCAGTAAAGGCGTTATCCGAATTCATCGTGCCACCGAAAATGGGTTCGCTAGGGGCGTGGTGCCAGACCATACTATGCTCGAAGAAATATTTTGGTTGGCTTGCTGCACTGATCCTGCTGGGTGACACTGTTCTCACAGGGCTCATCATGCGCTACGTGCCATGTCAGTATGGCGCGAGACTTTTACTGCCGTCTTCGGAAACAGAGGGACTGATCCAGGCTCATGATGGTCTCAAGAGTTGATTTACAGATACGGAGATCGATTGGAGAGCGTACATGCAAGAGGTCGAAGGATATCTGCATGGAGAGCGTGACTATACCAAGATTAGAGGGGACACCGGGCCACTTGTGTTGGTCAAAGGACAACGTCCATCATCTGTTCAGCGCTTAGACGCTCCCTCAAAACTGACTGACTCAATCCTTGCCTTCTGATAGATACCCGGCAGGATTCGTCTATCTTTACTCGTGGTTGTATCATCTCACCGACAAAGGCTCGAACTTGAAATTGGCCCAATATGTGTTCGCAGTTGTCTATCTGATGACGATGGCGGTGGTTTTTGCAATCTTTAAACGATGCCGATCGGTTAGCCCTATTCTCTAAACTGTTTCACACCCTGCCCGAACATTCAACACGCCTTACTGATGATAGCAGCATTTTTCCTGTCGAAGGACATCAGATACCACCTTACGCACTCGTCTTTCTGGTCCTCTCCAAACGATTGCATTCAATCTATGCTTTACGGCTCTTCAACGACGGGCCCACAATGCTCGGGTTTTACATCAGTCTGTGGTGTCTTGTCCATAAGAAGTGGAACTGGAGTGCAATCTGGTTCAGGTATGCACAATCAAACTCTGTGCCAACTGATGCCTACAGTCAACCGACTGATGGGCCTGTTAATTTCTCTAAGCCTGGCGCTGTCGATCAAGATGAATATTTTACTCTTTTTTCCGGCCTTTGGTCTGATTTGGTTCCAATCCGTCGGCTTTCTCAGGACTCTTTGGCTCTTGATTATTATTGTTGGGATTCAGGTGTGCTTGTCGCACATTCAATAAACCTCTCAATGTCGCCTGACCTCTAACAGTTGTTGCCCGATTCTGCAGGCACTATTAGCCGGTCCGTTCCTACTCGCTCACCCAGTCTCATACCTTTTGAAGGCGTTCGAATTCGACCGGGTATTCTTCTACAAGTGGACCGTCAACTGGCACATGCTCTCTGAGTCCAATTTCCTCTCGCGCGGCTTTGCCACAGCGCTCACCGTGGCACACATCTCACTGCTCGGCCTACTTGCGTGGACGAGATGGTGTCGTGCGTATGGTGAGAAGGGCCCGATCAGGCTAGCTCTCAACGGACTTCTCAACTACGATCGGCCGGCTTGCAAACGTGCCTCTGAGATCACACCGGACTGTAAGTTTTGGCCATTTCTCATCAAGCCCCACGATCGTTGACAACTTGCTACCATTCTCTCAACCTAACCTGAATTGACGAACTTCTTCGCTTGCAATTGACACAGACGTGGTCAAGGTCTGCTTTACCTGCAATCTGATCGGTATTGTCTGCGCTCGGACGCTGCACTACCAGTTCTACTCCTGGTACGCCCATCAGATTGTCTATCTGGCCTGGCAGACCGCCTACCCGCTCTGGATGAGGTACGAGGCCACCTCCAACGCTCTCTCACTCTCTCCTTGACGCAACTTCCTCCATTTGACCAGATTGTAACCTTTCTTTGTAGGGTTCTGATGATGGTGACTATCGAGCTGTGTTGGAACGTCTACCCTCCGAATGCGTTATCCTCATCCTTTCTCTTCCTCGCGCACTTCGCACTCCTCGCTGGGGTATGGTTCTCTGACGAGCACATCGGCCGCGAAGCTCATAAAAAACCAAGTTCAAAGCAGAAAAAGAGATAACATCCTCTCTCTCTCTATATATATATATACATCTTTCAGGCCCCGATTTTAGCACTGTTTGATTTAGGATCAGTTGAGACATATTGGAGGCTGGAAAAATGAAAAAGTTATCAAGTTTTTTGTCGTTGGGCCTTTTTCAATTGTGTGTGCATTTTAATTTTTTTGTGTTTACTGGTGGCTGTAGGTGCAAGGGATCCGCTCTCTCACAGGCTACCTTGCTTCTAAGGCCGGCATCAAAGTGTTCAATTATCAGATTACCTGTGAAACAGTTGGATAGTCATGTAGTCTCTTAGTTGAAGTAAAGTGTTTGCCCAGTTGGGATCTTGATGCTTGACATCGTGCTTTTGAGACTACAAGAATTGATGATTTCTTCACGTAGCACCTTATGTAAAGCTTGGACCAAAAAATAACAGTGAAAAGCTACGAGTCTCAACTTATTGGTATGGTCACCTTTCCAACCAAGCAATTTTAGGACAATTTATGTATGATACAGTACGCATAATTCTGAGTTTTATCACCAGGAGTGAAATCTTGAATATCAAACCACAGGAAAACAAAGAAGACTAACCAAATCCCTCTCCCTCTCTCGAGACTAGCAATACAAGTCTCAAGAATTGGAGTTTTTTTTTGTTTTTATGTATTTATTTTGCGAAGTCATGCTCCCAGTATGCCCGATGGGCCAAGAAAGAGATTGGACAGAGCAAGTCATGAGAAAGAGTCGAGGAAAACAGACAAGTAGTTTACGTATAGCTCAAGGCGGTTTTCAAGAGAGCTCCCCGACTTTAGAGTGAGTGAGAGACTGCTAAAAATATCTAACACCGCAGCATTCGTGGTGATAACATCGTGTATTGTAAATATACTTACATTCATATCCAATGAAGACAAAAATTGACACACACACACACACACATGCTCCCTTATGGGGACTTTTCCATGAGGTTGGAAATCTTGCGACTCAAGTTTGGATCAGCTCTTGAAAAGACAGCAACTACATTGGATTTGACACGGTCAATGGTCACTTTCGATAAATTTTCAGCTACATTGCTATAGAAGATTGTTAAAGTTATTGGTGCATCAGCTCTCAAGACCCCCCCAAAAAAAAAAATTCCTTCCCATGAACAGGCAAAAAAAAAAATAAAAAAAAATTGAGGCTTTAATTTACCTGACAAGGTTATTCTTCTGTTGTTCATCTAGGCTTTCCCAAAACATTCTCGGCTGCTCGAAGTCAATATCCGTGACCTAAGAAATGATGAGGATGCTCAGGAATGACTGTTTTTTTTTTTTTTACCATGAAGGTATATATGATTTGAAAGACCAACCTCGCTCAAGGCATGAACTGCACCACCCACCCAAATGGTATGATTGGCAATGTCATATGAGCTCTGGGGCAAGTTGATACTCTGGAAGCTAGATAAATAGTTTGGTCTGGCTCCCTGATTTCCTAAGTGTGCGCCAATACCATCACGTTGAAAGTTGGCTACGAGAGCCAAAAAACAAAAAACAAAGAAACAGAAAAAATCTCAATCTTGATACAGTTTTTTTCATAAAAGAACGCTAAATAAGATCGCTTACCGACTGGATTTATTGGACAATTGACTGGAATTTGCATAAAGTTGGCTCCAAGACGGTATCTCTGAATGTGTTACAGATTTTTTCCTCGTCTCTATCAGTAAATGTTGGCTAAATGCCTAAGGGCAGGTTAATTTTCTGCTGGAAGAGCTCACTTGGGCATCGGGGTACGCAAAGAGCCTAGCTTGAAGTACTGGGTCTTGACTGGGCTCCCATCCGTCGACCATATTGGAAGGTGAAAACGCTAGCTGCTCGATCTGCGGTATCCGGGAGCACATCAAAAGTCAGTAGGATGATTATTACATAGTACTGATTGGTGAAAGAAAAACAATTGAAATCCTTGCAGGACGTGACGCACCTCTGCAAAGAAGTTTTCGGGGTTCTAAGCAATACAAATCAAAAGGTGCGATCAGGTAATAACCCAAAGAATCTCAACAGCTAACTGTGAAGTCTAATTTTTTTCTTTCTCTCAGCATTTCAACCTACTTGATTAAGAATGATTCTTCCGATCTCATGTCGAGGAACCAAGTCGCTTGGCCAGTCCTCTGTAAAATGTCAACAGGAGAATATATAATCAGACAAGTTAGGTCATAAATGAAGCTTTCCTTTGAACTTAACTGGTCACATCAAGCACGTTGTATCTGAATTTCTGGTAGTGTTTACAACTGTTTGATCAGCGATCTCATAAAAGTAGTATGAGGGCTTTTCAAACCCACCTCAGCATCAGATGGAGTCAAAATTTGTGCAAAGACTTTCCACGATGGGAACTGGCCCGATTTTATTTGCTCGTAAAGCTCCTTGATTGTGGGATAGCGAGTAGGCTTGAATCAGCACAATGAACTGGAATTTCCGGGGGGGGGGAGGGAAACATCTGCTTACCTTTCTATCGTGATCGGGGTTCATTCCGGCCATTTGCGTGGCTGCAGAGGCCGTAAAGTTGCGTTCACCTTGTTCGGTCACGGCAACGAGTTTGACATAAACCCAGCTACCTATTGAGGATAAATTTTTACACTTCAAAACTTCCCAACTTCGAAAGTTCAAAGCACTATGTCTTACCATCTTTACGGACCCATCGATATGCGTGGCCCGTCCATCCACTCATATGCGTGTAGCCTTTTTTTTAAACATCAGCGCTCCCTGACATTAGCATCCAATCAAACACACAAGGCCTGAGCGAGTCCTTACCATCTGGCGTTCCTAGGTCAGTAAACTGCCTCATATACTCTTTCAATGATTCAGGATTAGATCCCAAGAAATCCCTACCATCAA
>AWVX01031128.1:0-14356 GCA_000500245.1 Cronartium ribicola 11-2
CCACAAAAAATGAACTGTGGGGAGAGTGTCAATACCTTCAGCCAGGGTAGTGATCAACATCAACATTTTTACAGTCAGAACTTGTAGAAATAGGTACCTAGTCTGAATTCAGGCAGACTCTATTGACATTTTTTTTTTTCTGCCCTTGGTAAATTTGCCACTTGATAGGCATTTGTAAATTGGAAAAAGCTCAGTCAAAAGAAGGGAGCAAGTGAGTTAGGGTGTGGGTTTTTTTTTTTTTTAAGTTTGTTTTTGCATTGCATTACAAACTGTAGTAGCTTACTAAGTTGATGGTGGCCAAGTACAAAAATTTGGGTGCCAGTAATAAATGCAACAAAAAGTGAGAGAACAAGATATAAATAACTAACAGTCTTCAGTGTGTGCGAGGGTGTGATTTGATGGATGCGAGTGAACGGTGAATGAGGATTTTTTTATTCTAACATGCAGTTTTGTATTACAAAATGCACCCAGTGATAGATCAGTATACAATGTCTTCTAGTAACATAGCATATAGAAACAAAACTATGGGGGGGTACTTAGTTTGTATTGTTGAATGAGGTTGATGAGGGTTTCTCAAGAAGGATTACCAATCACCTTTGTTTGGATGAGGGGAAATCATGGCAAGTAATTGCTTACCTCATCAGCTACTACAGTCTGTTGTGACTGTAGCAGCATGTGAGTGTAGGGTGTCAAGTGTAAAACTCGGACTTGGGTGGATTTGGGTGGTGGATAGATCAAGACTGCGAGATAGGCAGAGATAGATTGAGACCCACCACCCACTGCTCTAGGCAGTCAGGACAGAACACCTTCCTGGCTACTGTAGGCAGTCATTTACAGTGTCCAGAGGTGCCAAGACCATGTGGAGAGCCACAATCCCTGCTATCCCCACTTTCTCCGCTACCTCTGCCAATACAAATGCTGTGCACACATGAATACTATCAAAAGAAACCAACCAAACAAAACAAAACAAAAATCCTACTAAGTAAACCATATCCTACGAGTTCAATGGTGTTGGTCCTGTGATTATAAAACAACTCCTTCCTTGACTTCTTGCTAGTTGATGCTGAACCCACTTTTGAACATGTTGCCACCCAATGTAACTTCTCTTGCAACCAGCCAAATTCTTCCAAAGAAAAATCTACCTAATAAAAGCACCTTCTACGAGTCCAACCATACCACCCATATAGCTATACGACCAACCCTTCACTGACTTCCTATGTTTCCCATGTACCATACCCAC
This sequence comes from Cronartium ribicola 11-2, assembly GCA_000500245.1. Taxonomy (NCBI): domain Eukaryota; kingdom Fungi; phylum Basidiomycota; class Pucciniomycetes; order Pucciniales; family Coleosporiaceae; genus Cronartium; species Cronartium ribicola. Next base: position 1,241 of record AWVX01031128.1, read on the forward strand.
TACCAAACTTCAAACCTAACCAAAAACTACCTTCCGGTACTCCAAATGCTTCCTAAAGAAAATCTACCTAAGTAAACCAACCCCTAGGAATCCCCTGGTATACCTCCAGTAACTGTCACATGCTTCCTTCTACCTGAATCCCTTGTTGACAACCCACTATATACCTTCCAGCAGCTTTTGCATACCACAATGTATCTATAGTCTTCCTTGATTATAGTTATGTTATTAGTGCCTCAATTAAAAGGTTAAGTCTCAAGTCTCAACTGTGTTGATGGGGTCTTTTGATGACAGGTAAAGGGGGGAAGCTGTGGGCTCTTGACTTATCCCAAAAGGAGTTTGTAAAGTTGATAAAAGGTAAGGAAGGAGTGGAAAGCCAAAACCAACTCAATCCTAGGAAAACTTAAGGAAGAAGAGTATATGGAAAAGTGGATGGTTGGCAAGAATATATGAATCTGAATGAAGTTGGTTTAGATTTCTTAACAAAAAATTCCAAAAAATTTGAGCTATTAGATGAAGTTTTTTGTAAGGAAAGAGCTCAGAAAAATGTATTTTAAGATTTTTGGGTGTGGAAACAGAATGAGACTTCCAAAATATCACTATTTATATGTTCTCAGTGAAGTCTTTTTGACTAGGCTGTCTAGTTCCTTGTTTGTGTTTTACTGATATTGAAACCAGGGTACGTGAAAATGCCCCTGGTCTAATTATGATCTCTTCTTCTCAGCAAGGGTATTGTTCATATGATTAATATATCAAGCCTGGTTCAAGGATTGTGTCCTTTTGAGACCAAGACAATAGAAACCAAGAAGGGTATTCAAGAATGACCCTTCATTTTATTGTAATTTTTGTGGCTTCAAACTTATGCTGGGGGTTCAAAAAGGCAAAATTTAGTTCTGCAAGGATATAGTCTCAGTATAAGCATATGATATACTCTTGATAATTGGGTGTGAGGTGTAGTTAATCATTATTTTACGACAATTCTTATTTCTCATATATCTATGGGATTCATATTATTTGTCATTCTTTGGTAAAAGAGAGTAGTCTTACTCTTCTACTCTAGGGTTGACAGCTCCACCCTCAAAGCTTTGATGGATCCTCTAAAGAGTTGGCCAGTCTTGTAGCCAACACTGCCAGCATTGATAATACTCCCACATTGAAAAATGCTGTCTGGCAGGGAAAACAAAATGTTACATGCTTTTACATTCCTATGTAATGTTCTCCAGAAACATCTGAAAAAACCAGAGTTGAATAATAAACATGAAAGAAAACCTTTGTGATTTTCTTGGAGTTTTCTCAGACAGATCACATGTAAGCTATATGTAATGTAGAATAATGTGCACATTTCATGTCAGCCATGGCACAATCTGAGGAAACCAGATTGTCTCATGGCTGACAAATTACATATATTTTACATACAGTACTGATACATTACATATGTAATCAGTACTGAAATCATTTACTGTAATATATAAACACTTGTAAATCATGAGTGGTAATATATTACATATAGCTACTGTCACGTAGCACACAGTAACCACACTGTAGCATACAAATGCTTAAAGTGGGAAAGGGCTTCATGGATTGGACACTTGGATATGTTGTTGCGGTTTCTATTCCTTTTTCAATATACCTCTTTCTCTTACTAGTTTCACATGAACTTCTACTTTTGTAATCATATGGACAGGCCCATATAAGCCTGTCACATGATTAAAGGAGACAAGTTCTTGTGGTCTTGGTTCCAGTTGGACTGTGCACGTGTATTGGTCACACACTGTGCTTCCTCATCTAAAACTAACTATCCCCATCCGGTGGAATGGAAGACAGAAGGTCTGGGGCTTTGAATACAAGTCTTGGCTTCTCTATTTCTTTAATAACAGCACTGGTGGTACTGTAGGCTTGTGGTTTTCCTATTACTCATCTTTTCTCATTACCTCATTAATTGCTTACTCATTCATTTGTAATCTGGTGGATTTCCTGGTTTCTCTCGTGACTTGGTGACTTTGTCTTATTTCTCTTACTCTCAGTCTTTCTATAAATATTTTTCTCTCTTCTGTGTTTTCCTATAATCGTCTTATTATTCAATTATTACCATTGACCAATACTCAGAACTATTATTCCTTAAATACTAGCCTTGAGAAATTATCATCATTTACCTTTTTGCTTTGATTATTAACACCTTGCTTAGAGCCTCTTTGAAGATATCTCTCTCTCTAGTCCAATTTAGGATTCTAGTCTCATGATTTTTAAGTCTTGATTGATTTACTTATCTTTACTTTATCAGAAGTAATCACTATATTGAAGTAAGCCCTTGATTTGGTGTGTAATATAGCCTACTCTCTGATAGTTCATTTTCCTGCTGAAATGCATTCTCCCTCAAGGGAGTGTTATTAATTCTGGAAGTGTAATGCAAGCTTGGGGTCCTGTAGGGTTGGAATTTCAAAAGAACTTTATTAAGTTTGGTGAAAGGTCACTTCAGGTCAGGTCCTTCTCAGTAACCAACCCTTCATTATGGGTGTCAGCCCATAAGATCTGTATATAGTGCACTGTCCAAAATGCTGTGCAAAACAGACTGTCTGTGCTGCCAGTCCTTGGAACCTCAATTGGATGCGTCCATCTAATCCAAATTTTTTGGCAGTGTGAAAAAAGAAATTCTCAGAAGGTGCATCCAATTACAGGATACAAACCTGCTTCTTAATTTTTTTTCTTGCAACATCTCAACTGAAACTTTGGCTGTACTTGAGGTTCTTTCAAGGTTCTCACAGGTTCTCATGTGCTCAACTCCAGCCAAGGTCCGTGATTTTTTTTTTCAAGAGAGCTATTGAGAACAGGTTTATATACTGTAAATAGCTTCATCCAAGGGTTTTTTGGCCTTGATAAAACCCTTGATACGAACACAGGTTCAGAGGAATTTTTTGTCTGAGGATTCCTCATACTCAATTGTCCAACACAAACCTCATGGCATGGCTGACCTTTTGAATTCACCCTCCAGTTCAACAATTAGAACTAGTGCTAATCACAGCACTTCTAGCTTTCAAGGAACAGATGAACATGATCAATGGTTATCTTCATGTTCTTGATTTTTAGGTTTTTCCTTTGGTTTTCCAAGAACTATGGCCACTGGCAACAAAGTTCTGTTGGATGGTGTTGTTTGCCCCCCTTGGATAAAGTCATAGTTGAGTTGGATGAATGTGTCCAATGTTGAGTTGGATGTGACTATGCAACATCAATTTGTTGGAGGTGGGTCATCAAAAGGTTTCAGAGACTAACACCATATTTCCTCTCCACCCTTGACCTATCCACTCTCTATCTAAAAGATTGAAGTACCAGCTCATATTCTCCCTCTGTCAATATTTACAACACTTCAAAGATTCCAGTTCACAGGCCATCAAAGGCCTCTAATTTCCTCTCATACACCAAGACCAGGAAAATTTCAAATAAGTCCTGATTGGAAGTGCTGGGTTTTGCAAGGATACAGGACAAGCCCCTAGGTTGGGTCGGCAGCTGATGTTGCACAGGCTCTGTTGTCATTATTGGCAGCCCGTACATATGACAGAAAAGACCTCTCCCTCATAGTACCAGACTAACAAAAAGTGTTACATGTAGAAACTACAGTAACACTCAGAACTGGTACTGAAAGGTACCAGTTACCCTAACCACAGGCCAAGTGTAACAGTCACACTGGGACCTATGATTTCTTCTTACCATCAATTTCTCTATTAAAGACTCACTTCCGTTGAAACTTGTTAACTTTTATTTAACTCTCAATTCTATCCATAAAAAGATGTCTTACTTGCTTCCTTGAAACATGATGGATTATGTCAGCCTGTTGAGGATACAAGGTCCCATATATTTATGGCGTGAGCTCCTCAGTTCAGCACGAATATAGGACATGAGCCCCCCTACATCACGGCAACCATCCAAAACTGAGTACTGTGGCAATGGAAGGTTTGCTACAGTACTTAGTCTGGGTTGTACATGTCATAGAAACTTTGTGTCCAAGTATTCAATACAGCATTGTGAAGTTGTGAGTTCTCGAGTACATAGCAAAAGAACTTAGTCAAAGATTGTTCATCTTGTCACTCGATGTCTTTTTCAAATAATATTATTTATCTTGTCATTGCGTGTTCCTATTCACTTGTGCTATTTCCTGATACTATTCTCTTGTATGTTTCCTTCAAATCGCCCTTGTGAGGTGCACCCTCTTTTGTTTTCTCTTCTATAAGAACCAGCTACTTGTTCCTCCTCGAGAAGAAAATCATCATTAATCAATATATTCAATCTTTAGACTAAGAACTTCATCACTACACTGAAAAGTAGCTTCATTAGAACCTCTAGTAAATCTCCCTTTCCGTGTTGGTGCTTCTCCCTAGTCTATATTGGTTAATTTTCACCTTTTCATCGTCGACCTCTTACCCCGTTGAGTGATACCAATTGTGAATTGGGTGGCCACGAAGGTGCAGAGGCTGACAATTATGATGCTGTGAGGGTCAGGGTGAGGGTAGTGCCAGAAACAAATGGTCTTGTCAACATTGAATGCTCAGTTGCACTCTTTTTGCTACATCTTTGTATAAGTTGGTAGGGTGGTAAAAAGTTTTCACTCCAGTATCATGTTTGAGCATCTTCACTTTTGTGTCCCAACAGATCTCAACTTAACTCACCATGCTTTAATCATCAATTTTGCCTAATCATGCTTATTGGCTTGATGGAGAACATTAAAGCTTTGGGGCTTGGGAGAGAGACTGGAAGGGTTTTTGCTGGTTTTTGCCATCAAGTCCTAAGGTTTTACGCCTTTTTGCACTGTTTTTGTAATACGGCCAGCTGCCAACTGCAAGCTGTTGATGAGTCCAGGCGATTCCTGAAATTACTTCCCCCATCCCCTCGCTTTCACTCGACTCCTCTGCCGAATCTCAATCCTCAGCCGGCCCGCTGCACCGGCATGGGTAGCTATTCCTTGCAGCTAGTGACTTCCCCTTTCAATAGGCTTAAACTCAAACCTTTATGTCGGGGAAGACCCAATTCTATCCTGTCGTCTGGTAGTCGGATACAATACACCGAAACTGCCAACCCCTGCTCCCGATCGCGATTTTGCCTTCCATCAAATGAACTAGGAGGTCTTGGTATATCGATTTACTCACAACGCCCTTTTCCAGCCACTCAACTTCGGACATTTCGGAATGAGCCCACTCGAACTCAATCCTCCAAGACCCCATCCGCGCCTCAAGCATCAGACAACAGCTTGACAAGTCAAACGACTGAAGTTCCTGAACCGTCCTCAGAAATATCATTCAGCGAACTAAAGCGACTCGCCTCCCTAGCCAAACCTGAAAAGAAACTCCTTGGGATCGCAGGCGGCCTTCTTCTAGTCTCATCCAGCGTGTCGCTATCCGTTCCCTTTCTATGGGGAAAAGTCATCGATGTGTTCACCTCTCCTGAACTATCACAGTCCCTATCACTCTCCCTACCCGCTGTAGCTGGGCTCATGACGGGATTCTTTCTTGTTGGGGCTGGAGCCAATACGGCACGAGTGATTCTGATGCGAATAGCGGGGCAACGGATTGTCCAACGGATTCGAAAATCGGCCTTCAATTCAGTCATCAAATCTGATATTACTTGGCACGACTTACGCGGCGCCGGATTAACAAAGGGCCAAGGTGGAACCGGTGATCTGGTCTCTCGATTAGGCAGCGATTCAAGTATAGTTGGGGACTCGATTTCTCGAGATCTAGCAGATGGGGTTCGGTCCTTGATCACATCCCTTGCCGGTGTTTCGATGATGTTCTATATCTCTAGCAAGTTAACACTTGTCATGCTCACAGTCGTCCCTCCTACCGCAATCGGCGCGGTCTTCTTTGGCCGATACTTGAAGAAGCTAAGCAGGTTGACCCAAGAAGGACTTGGAGAGATGATCAACTTCTCTGAAGAAAGACTCAATCAAGTTCGAACTGTTCACAGCTTCAACGCAGTCCCGTTGGAACAGAAAAAGTTTTCAGGCAAAGTTGACGAGATCTTTGACCTTGCTCGCAAAGAGGCATTTGCGTCTGGGCTGTTTTTCGGAGGCAGGCGCGAAAGACTTCTATATTATGATGTTTCATCTAATCATATCATCAATTCCTAATATTTGTATGCCTATTGTTCTTTTGTAGTGGCTTCACGGGCAACTTAACGGTCATTGCTCTTTTGACATATGGCGGTACACTTGTCAGTCGTGGCGAAATTTCTGTCGGGGATTTGTAAGTTAATCTCCATTGCCATGTATACAAATCTCACATCACTCTGACTTGTATTTGTAATGACCAAATTCTGCTTCCAGATCATCCTTGATGCTGTATACAGCCTATGTAGGAGGTTCATTGATGGGCCTAAGTAGCTGGTTCGCGACCATTATGAAAGGCCTTGGGGCGAGCTCTCGTATTTTTGAACTGTTGGATGCGCAGCCTGTCAGTATTTCCTCTTCACCTCATTCAGCCCATGATAAACATTCACTGAAGGGACTAAATTTCTGACAGGCATCTGTGGTTCTGGGCTCAGGTACCAATCTCAATTCCTCTGAACCTTTGAGGAAAATCACATATAAGGACGTACGATTCGAGTACCCCGCCAGGCCAGGTGCAGAGATCCTCAAGGGTCTGGATTTGCAGATTCAACCTGGCACATCTTTAGCTATCGCCGGATCATCCGGCAGCGGTAAAAGCACTATTGCACATCTGTTAGCATTTTTTGCTAACACTCATTCAATACCACCATTCATGACTCTTGTTAACAGTTAGTGTATCACTTGTACTTACTTGAATTTTGTCCAGTCTCTTGCGCTTCTATGATCCAAAGGCAGGTCAAGTAGTCTATGGTGATGAGGATATCAGAACCTTCACGCCCGAATCTTGGCGCGCGAATTTCGGATTGGTGCCTCAAGATCCTGCCCTCCTCAGTGGTACGATTGCCAGCAACATTACCTATGGACTCTCTTCTCCAGTAGCACAATCCACCCTCGAACAATGTGCTCGATTGGCGAACGCTTTAGAGTTTATCAACGCCCTACCTAAACAATTTGATACCGAGATCGGACCGAAGGGTATGCAACTCAGTGGAGGTCAACGCCAGAGATTGGCAATCGCACGCGCTTTGATCAGGCAGCCGAAGTTGCTGATTTTGGACGAAGCTACCAGTGCGCTCGACACGGCGTCGGAGAATGAAGTGAACCTGGCAATTCAGAGAGTGATGAATGAAAGAAGTTTGACGACAGTGATTATAGCTCATCGTTTGAGTACGTTAAAGACAGCCGATCGGATCATCTTGTAAGTCTTATCAGTCATTCCACTTTTACTCTTATGGATCAAGCTTAAAGTGTTGGTTTCGTTGATGACAGTGTTGATGATGGACAAGTGCTGGAATCCGGTACCTATGCTAATCTTTCGAAAGATGGGACTGCCTTTAACGCTATGGTCAAATCCCAGTTATTGGGAGTCGGTCTCACAGACTTGCCTTCCAAACCAACTGATTCCAAATCGCCCACAAGTATTTGATCACCCTTTTATGCTCAAATTTTGAATTTATCCTTTGTATAAGTTGCCTAACTCGTCTTTATCCCCAAAAGTATCCCCATTCTTTATCTTGTGATACACAAACCTGTCGTCATTTTCAATACTTTAAGAACTTGAGTTGCTCGATTAAACTCCTTGTTGAATACGATTGAATTGAATTTGACCAGTCCATAAGTTCATTATGTGGACTGTTAAAGTGGATTGGGAATTTCAAAAGGAAATGTAGAAAGATATCCTTTTAGTAAGATCTCGAGCCGTCGCCCAAAAGCCCATCCACATGACCCTGATGTCACCTATTCATTCTTGCTCAAAACCAGAGATATACATGACAATCAAAACAGTTGTTCACCAGAGTCGTCCATTCCAGCTCGTGCCCAAGGCCGGAGGACATTCATTCTCTCTTGTTTCTACGGTCCCTGATTCTGTAGCCTTCAAAAACCTTGGGATTTCTGAGGTACGGCACTCATATCGCGGACCCACCTCTCAACTTGTTTCTCGGATAGTGAAATTGAATGGGTTACCAAGTGTTATGTGTGTTGGCAGTGAAGGCGTTCAACAACAAGCAGTACTGTAAGCTCCCCCAATCATTCTCCAGGTCTGAGAACCCAATCTCCAAAACCTGGGTGTAGACGAGTGTAATTCGCGTGTCAACTATGACGGTATCCAAAGCTTTGATGGTATTCTTCAGTCGCCAGAACAGTCTATTGTCTATGTGTCTTTGTCATCCTCACATAATGTACCGGAAGGCCAGTTGGTGAGGCTCGTTTGTGATGAAGGGGCTTCTGGAAGTGGTGCTTCTCGCGATACGATAACTGATCTGGAATGGATGAGTGTTGAGTTAGGTATAGTAAGGAAAACCCTCGGAGTTCGATCCGGGTGGGTATATATACATGTGCAGGGCCCATGCCTGAATTTGATGCAACTGTGATGTGATTTAAGTCGTCAAATTAATTATTTCTCATCGATATTTCCTTTCCTTCTGCTTTCTTGAGCGCTCAGTCAACGATGACCTTTTCCTTCAACCCCGCGCTCGGATCCATCATCCACCTCCAGCCCTGCCTCGGAAGCGATAATTGTGAACTCAACTTTTACGCTCACCAGAACTTACAGGACCGAGGCTCTTCGACTGAAGTTCAAGCCAAAGTACCCCAGATCTGGACCGAAGCCAGACTTTCGAATGAGAGCGATGACCCGACGCCAATCTGGAAAGCGGTCGTATTCAGTAAAGTTCAAGATCATTCACTTGCTCCAAGCAAAACCAACGCGTTACTCTGGCAGGCAAAGCTCTCCTTGAAAGCCGTATCAGGCGTCTACGGATTCACTTATCGGCTAGCGGCACCGACGGTCCAGCCTGATGAAGAGACCGGTGTTGAATGGCTAGGATCGACGGGTGACAATGGTCAGATCAGAGTGCACGTTGTTCACACCTCAAGTTTGACCAATTCCGATGGGAAGAAGAATGTTTCGGAAGATCGATTATTGAACGGCTTCAGGGCTACCGCTTCAGATGACGTCATCACTCACTATCCTCTCGGGATCACCACTCACCTCTTCAGTTTCCCTCTTACATCAAAACCCATCGAGCACGGTACATCTAGTTCTGTTCAACAGACTGTCCTATCTATTGACGAGCTGGAGTACGAAGCCATCGAAGGCCTGGTGTACGAACGCTCGAAACCTACTTGCTTCAATCCCCGGGGAATCACCGCTCTCAGCCAGATTTCACAAATCTACGACTGCCAAGCCATTGTCTTCCGCCGGCCATCCATTGACAACTCGGCCATAGTCCTCTTTCCGTTGAGTAGTGAACATCAGTCATCCACCTTTCGTGCCAACTCCGACTCAAAGCTACTCTTGTGCTCGAGCTTCGATTCGGGTAAAGGATCCTCTGAACATAACTCACAAGTCGCCGTGACTATCGGCCCAGAGTGGGCTTTACAACAACTCTTTGGTGCGGCTGTGGATAACTTCAGATACGATCGACCTCAAAGCTCCACCCTCCATAAGCTACGCTACTGCACCCGAAATTCTTTCGGCCCACAGTATCGATTCTCGGATGTATCCAAAGCTCTAGATGACTTTGAGGAGTCAAAACTGGCTATACTGATCGATGGTGTTTTACTCTGGGATGGTTGGCAGGATGTGAGCGGACGGATGCTCTCAGGTTGGGATGCTCAAAAATATTGGGTTGACTTTGAACCAGCACCACATCAGAACAGAATCACATCAGATGAATCCAATGGTCTTTCCAATGGTCTTCCTGCGCGAGAATTATCCAACCATAATGATACAAAGAATGTAAATTTGAGTTCCGCCGTACGCCACATTCGACAGAGTGGAAGGGGTAACATCAAACATGTGGGTTTGTGGATAACTCTCAATGGGTAAGCACTTTGTGAAAAACAGCGTACATCGGCTCAGTTTTCTTTATAATTGACTGACACTTCTTTGCAGTTACTGGGAAGGACTGGATCCTGAATCAGATACGATGAAGAAATTTGATCTTCGTCGTTGGTTGGTTCGAAGTTCAGAAGACTTGTCACCTCATCCTTCAGCTGTTTCGACTTGGCATTTACCTAGCCTGGCTTGTATGACTCTTTTCTGGGATGAATACTTCAGTCACTTGAAATCGGCGGGAATAGACTTTGTACAAGTATGTTCTTATTGCTCATGTCCTTGCGCAACATCCTGTCTGAAAATACCTTCCCTACCTCTCTATTTCAGGTTGATAATCAAGCTAGCCTTGACTATGTTTTTCAATGTGAAAGTCATCCTTCTGAATCCGCACAGTCTCTTCGATCAACAATGTTCACTTCGATGGTCACTTCCGCTCATCGCATCTTTCAAATCAATCCTGTGGTGCACTGCATGGCACATTATCCTCAGATTTGGAATTGTCGACCCCCGCTCCTTTCTTCTATGCAAAAACTCACTGCCAGATCAGAATCTTGGGTGATGAAAACAAGTATTGAAATATCTCCCGACGAATCGGACGACAAGGCACATCGGTTGCATATTGTCTCTAATGCGCTCAATAGTCTCTTTGCATCCGCGATTGGATTTTCACCGGACTTTGACATGCTTATGACTCGCCATTCGCTCAGTGCTTACCACGCCGCTCTGCGCGTCATGTCTCCTAGTCCGATCTTCATCACGGATGGAATCGGAAGGCACGATATGGCGACTTTTCGGAAACTCACTGCACCCTTGAAAGCCGGTGGATCGGCTGTAGTTCAATCATCTGGGAGACCTGGAACCATTCTTCCTGGTAGATGCTTGGGACAAGCTTTGTACAGGGTAACTGAAGATTGCACGGGCTGGGGTCTTCTCAAGATCGGTCTTTCGGTAGATAATGTGGGCGGGGCTTTGATTGGGATATGGAACGTGAAGAACAGCAATACGTCAGATGCTTCGTTTGATTTGATTTCCAAGCGAGATATTTCGGAAGCTTTTGGGGTGGAGCAAGCACGTGAACATCAACTAGAACAGGGAAAGGAAAGTCTAGCGATATATTCTAGAAATCAACGCACCTTTACGATCGTCCACAACTTTGATCACGGTGAAGAGATCAAGAGATCTAATCATATGTCTGGTTCGGTGATGGGAGTCTCACTACGTGAAAATATGTTTGAAATCTTAACAATTTCTCGTCTTTGGTCAATCCCTCATACATCTGGAATTAGTATCGCCACTTTTGGCCTCTTAGAACCCATCGCTGGTCTAATTGGAATTAAACGAGCTGGAGTACCAATCTTCAGTAGTTCCCAACCTTTGAACCAGCAGAAACAAAACTCTTCCAAGTATAATCCTACTCGTCATCAAAAGAACTCGAAGGCTACGGCAAACAACTCTTCGAACCTGATTACGAATTCATTTACGCCTTCCGGTCGCCTTCGATTTGTCTTCAGTTATCTCTTCATGCGCGATCAAATGGCTTATAAAAACTTAAGCTCTCTCTTACACGACTCCATTAGAAGTCCAATTTGTACAATCTTTTCAGAAAGTTTAGCGATAGCTAGGATGTCATTCAGTTTGGCGCGGTCAATCACCTACAGGATTTTATTTCTTTTCTTGCCCCGCTCGGGTGGTGAAGTGAACCAACGACTTACTCGGGACGCTTCAAATGGCTCGGATCAAGTCTCGGTTGAGGAAGCTTCTCATGATGATATGGATGGGACCAGTGTACCATTATTAAATTCATCTAACCAGACGTCCGAGGCACCAAGCTCGACTGCGCTCCGGTTCAAAACAGCGTTTACCGGTCAAATCGGGTTCGGGCTCGTCATTGACAGTGATTTAGGCAAGAATTTTAAGGACGTAAGAGATTCGGTGGTTTTCAAGGTGGATGGAGAAGTAGTTGAGAGTGCATTAGATTTTGAGAAGATGGAATTAAATGATTTTAGTTATCTGGTTACTTTGGATCTCGAGAAATTTGCTCAAACGCATATGGTCGAACCTGGAGAGACGGAATGGTTGATTGAGGTTGAAGGCGTAGGAGGGAAATGACTTTTTTTGTGGTTGTGGATGATTGAGATATCTTGAGAGGCGGATAGGTAATTTTATTCTACTTCATTTAAGCCTCTTGAAAGCTTGAGAAAGCTTGTATTTCTGCTATAAAAAAAAAAAACCTAAGCATGCCTTTAATTTATCTCTATGCTTAGCCTGTTGGTGTGCATTGAATTTTGAAGCCTTTTGGCCGAATTTGCAAACACTAAAAGGGTTCACAATTCCGAGTCGAGAAGGGTCAGCGCTAGAAATTGGTACATATAATTCTTAGGAAAAAAAGAAAGAAAAAGTCGATTGAGCTGAAGAATATATTGAGGTTGCTGAAATGCCTGACGAAGTGACCGTTCAGATCACGTTGATTTTTTGAGGTTAAAAGTATGAGCATCCATGCACTTATTAACAAATGAAATGATTCTAGTAACCTTTGGTAATATGACATAGGAATTTCAGTTGGGTCAGCTTGGGTTCGAATATCGCGCTGCGGCTCTTTCTGTTTTATTTATTTGAATTTCATCCACACCTCAAACTTGATACTTCACGCACAATTGTTGTGAATGACCAAAGTGTCCAAGTCCCTTAAATGTATTACCTGTATACGTGATTCAGACTCGAACTTTTTCGGTGTATAAACTGTACCAACATAATAAGTATCCTCTAATTACGGCTTTATGAACGTTTCATTTTAGTTTGTAATTTTATAATGTAACTCTTCAAAATAATTTTAAGAGTGCTGGATGTGTAAAGGTTGCTCCTCATGATAAGGACCTCATCATGAGGCTTGGTTAAGAAGAAGATATTTGAGGTGTAAAGCGAGGTTTATGAACATTGCGCTCGAAGTTTCTAGAAAACCCAAGTAAAATCTAGTCTACTGAGCTCCGTTCTGTAAATCTCACACCACGGGACACCTATCTCCGCGACCAACAGTCGCTGTACAAAGTGTTGATCGAGCGACTGTTGGTCGCTTTCTCTGATCTCCGAGGCTCCCCCATTGATCTCGGAGATAGCCATCTACAGACCACCAAACTCGCACTCTACACTACACATAGTACACATACTTTGTACTGTAGCATGTGTA
>AWVX01031134.1:0-10970 GCA_000500245.1 Cronartium ribicola 11-2
AATCTCTTATTTGTCTCAACTCTGGTCACGGGCAATCTTCATCTCTCATTTGTCTCAACCAATTTTTAGATGTCTCTCTATTTTGGAACTATGGACTTATCAATCATTTTATTCTAAAATCTCATTTTGATTGACCAGGTGAGAGATCCTTCGAGGTGTGGTTAGTAGCAGAAGTTGTGGTGCTCATATCACCACTTCCTGCTTGTCTGTCATTTTATTGGTCAATATCTGAGAAAACCTTAAAAAGACTTGAAGTGCAAGCTTACTACACCACGGCCAGTTGGGTGCATCTCAGAGATGGCTATAATTTTGTGATACGTAGTTTGAATCATGTAGACTTAATTATCTAGGCTGGTTGTAGTTGTGTTCATTGTGCTAAACCTTGGTACATCAGGGCATTTCAAGTTAGAAAATTTGCTACAACATAAACTAAATTATAACAAGATTTGTCATAAACGTATATGAATTCTTTTCTTGCGCTGGAATACCTGATTCCTTGTGATTCCATGCCATGAAAAATCTTTTTTTAAATAAATGCTGACTTTTGCTAAAATCTAATTGATATTTTAGCACAATGTCCAACTGGAAATCCTCACAAGGGGCACACAATGACACCTGCCCTACAGATTTCTGTATTGTACCTCAATATATTTGACTCTGTAGTGCAACGGAACCATTCAACCTGGTAATAGTTTTTTTTTTTGGTTGTTAGCTTACACTGGTCCTCAACAGTCACTGCCAGCATATTTTCATCACATGGAAGCTTGCTATGTAACATAGCATGTCTTCATGTGATGCCATGGACCATTTTCCAAGGTCCCTACCTTGGAAAATAGACCTATTGCATCACATCTGGGCCTGCTATGTGACATAGCATGCCTCTATGTGATGCAATTTTCTTGGTAGTGAGTGTATCTGATTGCCACCTTAATTATAATCATTCCCCTTTCTTTTATGTAACCACAACTTGATATATGTGGGACTCTTATGTTTTTGTTTTCCTTGAGTCTTTATAGAGGGGAGGGAGGGGGAGTTAACAATTTTTGAATTGTCTGCTTACACTTCAATGCAGCAATTCTTTCAATGCTTCATGATTTTATATATTTCTTTCACATCTTCATATCTTATGGAGGTCATGCAAAAATCTCCACTGTCATCTTGTTGGCCTCACATGTCCCTCTACCTGTAAATCTGCAATTTTGGCTCTAACAACCACAGACGTCAGATTCTACGTTGAGTGCAAGTATCCGCACCGGATAGTGGGGCATCGGGGTATTTGTAAAAGTGGGCATGATCATTGATGTACTCCTTTCTTTATCAATAATTCCCAGAAAAATCCAGAATGTCTATTTCACCCCTTCTCAGCCTCAGGGCTGAGTCACTTGATCTAATAGGGCCCCAATCTTGTACTTCTATAAAAGCATAAAAGCATAAAAGATGCAGCAGCCAGCACCAAGCCTTTCTCCTGGAGAGTATTTGACTGATAACTCACAAGGCACTGATACTGTACAGATGAACAAACTCCTGGGTCTCAAGGCCATTTGGCTTCAATTGGCGCACTTAGCGCCAGAAACATGGGCTTTACACACTTTCATGCGTCAAAATTGTGATTCTATCTCATGTCTTCTGCTCGCAAAGGGCCCCACTGGTATGTCCCAATACTTTAGTTAGAACATGCAACTTTCCATTCCTGGCTTGGATACGGTGTATCTCATGGGTTTGCCAACATCCTCGCACCCAGGTGTGTCAAGATTAACAACGGATGGATGTGAGCCATTTTAATCAATCATGAAATACTCTATCAGCCAGAGAGCGGCCATCAGGTTATCTTGCTCTCCGCCGAAAGTGAGGACTGTCTTTTTTTTTTGACTTGAACTTGTCCACCTCGCCTTGTCCCCAGCCAGCAATCATACAATAGATGGCCCAATTCTTTTCTTACAAATAAGACAGATGTAATTAAACATAAAGCTTCGACCCACATAAACAGGCGGAAAGACCCCCTGCCTTGTGTTGGTTAGTTATTTAGAGGCTTTCGGCATCTGAGCCACAACGGATGTCCGAGTCCGATGAAACTTTGGAAGCGTTTCGGATAGGTAAACAAGATGTTTTGCATGAAGCGCGCGCGCCTGACCGGCACCTTCACCAGACCACGTTCTACGCTCGGATCGTTCGCCAAAGATGACTGTCCAGTCTGGAAGTACGGTCGGTTCGATGACCTCAGATTCAAAGGTGGCGGCCGTGGGCTCGGAAACGAGCGTACATCCCGCGCCGACCACGCAATGACTTCCAATCGCCACGTCCGAGCTCACTTTGCATTTGGCTTCGAAGACGTTTGACGATCCTATCGCGCTCGCTTCAACTCGGCATCCAACTGAAAAGAGATTATCGGTACCAATCTCCATGGGCGTCTTGAGACTGTGTAGCACAACAATTTATGTTCGCTCTCATCAGCTGGTGCGAGGTTAAAACGAGCAATCCAGAGATCAGCCAGCGTACCGATTACAAATGACAGACTGTTCCTCAACTATACAGCCTGATCCGAAGACGATCGGTCCAAAACCGACGATTGTGCAAGATGGATGGATCATGCAATCTATAAAGAGGTTTAGATTGAAATGCGAGCTCAATGAGAAAGAATAACAGACCGAGGATAAGAGCGAGATGACTGACTGGGACCAAAGGTCAGATCGCCCACCAAGTCAACATCTTGAGCGACAACAGCCTTTCAGGGCGGAACGGCTACGGTCAGTTTTCCGGCCATTCCCATTCCAGCTTGTCTTCATATTACGCGTCTTCCAAGGTCATGATAGCGCACCGTGGGATGAAATGTGAATTTGTTCTCGATCTTGCTAATCCAGAACAAATGTCAGTGATCGAGACACCAGATCAGTCTTCAAATCTTCCATCTCGAAACTACTTACGGCATGATACGTTCCTAAGAAAACAGTTTGCGATTGCAAGAGGAAATCGTGAAGTTATTGGTTGTGGCGGTATCGGATATCGTGGCCATTTTGGTCAACTCTCCGAGGCGGTTTACCTGACCTCGGCCCCGAATCAATCAACCCGAAGTCGAGTTGTATGCCATAAACCCAAAGGGCAAACAAGGGGTCATTGATCAAAAATCTCGCGAGGATCCCAAAATAAGGATCTTTGCCAATTCAGGATAATTATTATCAATAATAATAACAATAAAAGTCTTCTAGACAGAGGAAGAAAAGGGGGTATAGGTATAAGTCTCTTGATATCCAACTGGCATTTGAACGTAGTCAAATAGAAGCCAAGGTTTAGACTATGACCGAGTAGTGTGTGTAGTAGTCTTGTACATATAAAAGCTGTATAGTGTGATGTGCAATAGCAAAAACACTTTTTTAAAATTAAAAAAAAAAAAAAGGGGTCATTGAAGCTTCTCATCCTTGTCACAGTCAAGTTCTGCTCGCTCAAGCCTATAAGAGTCTTGACGGACGAGTCGGAGGCTTGAGCCAGCTGGTGCAGTGGTGACTTGTAGCATAGGACTTGAGTTGAGTTAGATGATCAGCTATATTCCCAGGGCAAGTGCTCTGCCCCTTATGTTCAGTGAAGGCTTTCAGGTTTGGTATAATGCTGGTCTTAGCAGAACCCATGCCCATTTGGAGAATATGAATGATGAAGGCTGTTCCAACCTCAAGATTAACCCAGGGAGAATTTGATAGTTCTGATATAAATGAGCAACCTTGACTGTACAGAGTGTCCACAGTAAAAAAATGAGGCTTGTTGTATCCCAAAGAATTCTTGATGCCAATAGGGCTCGCAGAGGGTATTACTGTGGGTCAAAGATTGATTAGCTTGGAAGTCCAAGCAGTTGTGTCTGGATTTGAAAAATGCAATCAACATGCCATCTTTCAAGCCTGCACCCTAGAGAAGTACAGTTGCTGCAGATTTTGTACAAAACTTTCAGCAAAAGTATCAGGTCACCTCCAAAAAAAGTTCCATTGCATGATGGTATACGAGGCTCCATGTACCTCAGAATCCAGGTAATGTAGGTTTTTTCAGTCTTTGCTCAAACCTGCTTAACCACAGCTGCTCTGAAAAATTAAAACTTGATTATTTTACCAAAAGAGTTCTGCGTGATACGTTCAATTGCATAGGAGATTGTAAGGGATTTTCCCGTCAAAAGGGGAATTATATGAGTGATTGGAATGTAAAAGAAATCTGATCTTTCAATGCGCTCAGGGTGTACTACAGCTTTAGCTCAAGCAGGTCTTTCTTTAGATTATATTCATAACGTTGAAAGGTGCTCGTCAGAAGCTTTTAAAAGCTTTGTTTGAGATCATCCACTACTCCGATGAAGAGAACTTCAACAATCTCAGTTCTCAGAAATGAGTCACATAGGTGCCCACCACAATTTGTAGTTGGTTAAATTATTGGTGAGTGTTTTTATACACGCATATCAATTTTTTCTATGAACGAGTATACATCCCTCAATCTATGCCGCATAGGACAAAAAAACCTCTTTATGCCATCACCAGTCTTTGTGTTGGGATTACTTGATCCTAGGGTTGTTTCTCAAAACCAACTCGACACAAGGTGGTTGGAAGGTGGAGCGTGGTGACGGAGTTCTGGGCTAAATGGTTATGGAGTCAAGGGGTTAGCTTAGTCTATAGCACTTCCACTCGTACTTCTGTCATGCTGTACAGCTACCTTTTTGGGTATAGTATGTGACAAATAGACTGATGGTGGCGAGTGTACTTTCTTCTTTGGGATTAGCGGTTGTCTGTGTAGACAGGGAAGGAAGATGCCTGGTGGAGGAACTCTTATACCCAACTCTTCCTCCTCTCTCCTGATTCTTTTCCTTACTGAAAAGAATCAGTGAGTTGTTTTCATCCTTTGTTGTGTTAATCTCTTGCTAATTCCCTTTTCTTTTTCTTTCTCTGTATTTTTCCCTTAGCTTGTGTTTACTGTGTTTTCCACTGTCTCACCTTCCCTACGTGGTCAGGTGTGTTTGTCATTGTCATTTGCCTGGCTCGTGCCCGCCTGGACGTGTTCTAACCTGTAGCCCACAGGTGTTTTTCTACACTTTGAGTTACCATTACCATTCTGCACTAGTAGGCAGCTGGGAGAGGGCTTAGATGTCTAGTGTTTTCTTTATTTCCACTTATTTGCGATAAGCAAGCAGCCAAAATCAACCACGTGCTTCGCTGTGATATATCCACAATGAAGCACAGTTTTCGCCTAAGAATCACAGGATGATTTTAAGACATAGTGAAAACAGCGTGTTTTTATTTCTTGTACAAGTAATCGCGCCCTAGGGAAGCTGTTCTTTCAGGCTTTAAGTTGCATAGCCTCGACTGGAAAAATACTATAAGAGAAACATATCAAAAACAATCAAGCTACAGCTCATTCCTCAAGCATCTCAAGCAACACTCGGCTTATTCCCCGAGCCAAATCCACCTAAGGCACCCATTCCCAAAAAGAGCTCCTTGTCTTCCATATCCTTCTTTATTTCCACCCCGCTCATCCTTTCCACAACCTCGTTTGGCCTTGACACATGTTTTTCGGCAGGTGAGGATACACCGCGGGTTTACTGCATGTATAAAGTGTCCATAGGGACCAACGCGGTTTCTAAGAAGTTTTATCTAAAGTAGAATAACGAAACTTTCGATCAGCTTTATGAAGACACTTGTTCAATGCAATTTGTAAAGCACCTTGAAGTGGCTGCGGCGAAGATGGACGGATTGGATTTTGAACTAAGTAAGCCGTGTATGCACCGAGCCATTCGCTTCGAAGATCTTCATATACAGGTATACTGAATCCACCTGTTGTTTTCTTCGAAAGAATATGGCAAGACATTGCTACAGATATGACATACCTTGACTAAGTAAAGCATTCGAGTGTGTAGCATTGTGGAATAATGGAAAGAGGGTAATATGGTGAGATACGTACGCGTATAAACGTTTTGACGATCATAATCTTTCAGAAATCGCGTAATGACGCGCGCTTTGTGGTCGGTCAAATCTTCAAGAATGAGACACTCGACGGGGCCATGATAGACATCAAAATCTTCGACTGGAAAATTGGGAAAGACAGATCGCATAAGTGTCTCATGGCATATCGAAAATTACGATGGCATTGAATGCAAAAAAAAGAAAGAAAAAAAAAAGTGCTCACTGTCATCAAAAGGGTATACGGTGAATCCACCCGATCGCTTGGTTTCGTAATCCAGATTTTCATGACCTGGCGCTCCTCTTAAGACAACTTGTACCGCTTTGAATTGGCGTAGCCATGGCTCATCAGCCAATCTCACTTCTTTGATCATAAAAAAGATAAAATCAGTACCGCGCCAAGAAAAAAGGTTTTTTGGGATCATTGTTTCACTTACCTCGTCCGAGTAAAGATTCGGTATACGGCATCCTGGTAACAGAAGGGTTTTTGCAATCGCAGTGTGGCTTAGCGCAGACTTCATTCACAAAAGTGGCGTGGATGTGTTTAGTGCCAAAACATTCAAGTAAGCATCCCATTCCTTTTACGCTTTTTTCAAGCCTAATGAACTAATAATGAGCTTACCAAATATACGACTCTGTATGGATTGAATCAGGTTATCGATTGTCGCAGTGGGATTGTGTATGACAGGCTGTGCCCATGGATCATATACATTTCGTGGTATTTGTGGGGGCTGAGAACTGAAGTCAGAAGTTGGAAGGCTTGTACCCCAAATGCCATACGAGCCTTGACGGAGTGAGGCAGGTCGAGGTGGAAACGAAGCCATAGGAAATCCTCCAGACCCCACCTGAGGTTGTACTGGGCGAGCCTGATTAATTGGAATGTGCGCTGGATTGTTGTGCAAAACGGGGTGTGAGGCGAGTACATGGGAATAAAGTGGCTGATTATGAGTCGCTGGAGGAGAGTGTGTGGAAATAAGTTACTGTCAAGAGACCTTAAGTTCATGAGGAATGACGTATGAAATGGGCTACGAACAACCCTGGCCAGCGCGGCTCGCAGGCCTAACAGTCGAGGTAGTCGAGGTAGAGTCGCTTCGAGATCTACCTGAACCTGTAGACATGGTAATCAGTAATAGTACAAGAAAGATACAAATTAAGAAGTCAGAAGAACCCGACCAACCGCTGGGTCTTTGAGAAGAGTTTTTATTGGAGATATCACCCCAGGCTCTTACAGTCGAGTTAGAATCACTACGACTTCTGCCTGCCACTATTTCACAAGTGCATTAGTAAGGGCCATGGACGTGAACTAAGGTAAAGAGATGAAGAATTATAGCCCACTGTTAAATGGATTACTGTGGATTTCACTAAGAATTCTGGGGCTTTTACTCTCAACGTGAGCAGATAATGAGAGTAAAGCGCGGGAGAAGTAAAATCAAGATCTGATGATTGGAAATGCAGCTCACGAGTGAATTGTGATGGACGCCGAAAGAGAGCAGGACCGGAAGGCTTTTATAAGCCAGGAATTGGCTGGTCAATTGGGCTGCAGCTGCGCTAGCCCTAACTCCTCCCAACATCCATCATCGATAACAAAGCGGGACGGGTCACGAGCTTCACATCTTAGTCCAGAGTGGGCGATCCAGAGATACAAGTAGTTGTGGTGCACTTTTTGGATCACGAATCGAGCTCATAAGCAGTGTGGGTCGAGACCCTAATTAGGATCAAACACATCGTTGGATTTTCGGTAGCTAGTCACACGAAAAAGAGCCTTTTAGAGCCTTTAGATTTTGTTTTGGAAGAAAGACCTTTTGGACGCTTGACTGAATGACCTTGATTCACCTCTCATAAAAACCAAATGTACCTGGGAAATTCCTTTCCATCGCAGTACGTCTAGCTGTAAGTAGTTTCGAATCGCGACGGACAATGAGCGGCGTTCAAAGCTCGCTGTGTATTGAAAGAGTGGCTCTTTTATCCAAAGTTATACCAAAAGATAAAAAGAGGGGCTAGGTAGACCATCTTCCAACTGTCGCGGATTTATACTGATAATACCCGTGGCTATGGTCATCCGATTGATCTGATGACCGCAATAATTTATCGCGCCCAAGTAAAAGAAGTGTCAATCATTCCAAGACAGTGCTCTTTCATGTGGATATAAAGTCATTCAAACTTAGTCGGACACAACAACTTGTTAGTCTCTATAGACGGGCCAAGCAGTTTGACTCGCATAATCATAACGTTATCTCTCAACCTGTATAGCACATTAGATGGCTTCTTTTGGGTTGGGCCTCCTTAGCTGTTTTTGAGTGCGCAGGGAACTCAATCCAAAAGATTCTTACGGACAGTCACCCTGCAGATACTCCACTGTTCACAAGCAGGTTTTCCAAAAAAAAAACCGAGCGATATAAGAATAGCATCAAAAGAGGCTGCAAAAAATCACAATGCTATCTTTCCTTTGTCAAAGCACGAGATGCAAACTGACAAACCACACCGCCACTTTCACTCTTTATTTTCTCGAAGAGATACATTGGAACCACTCAAAGGAGTGAAAGGTTAATGCACTTTCAAGGCAGGACGGGCTGATTGTGCGATCAAAAGGTATGCAACCTTTACAAGCATCAAGATTATGCACTAATTCCGATCCCATTTGTGCAATGCTGAGCTTCCTGAACCCGACCTCAGTCTGAAAAAAGGGCACAGCTAATTCGCAAAGCCGGAAATGCTTCAACTCGCATCAACAACCAGCGCAGGCAGCTATCAGCTCTTATATTCTGACACCATCACTAGGCTATATCCATTTCCTCATTCTTCGCTCTCCAAAGGGGTGACGGTGACCGCTCAATAGCGAGCTAAAGAACAACAGCTTGTACACTAACGTTCTACAGAATTATTCACTTCTACCGCCCCCAGGAATCTAGTACGCTAACTTCTCAAGAAAATAGTTCTAAAACACAGAAAGGATTGTCACCTGACACTGAGTTTATTAGACAAGCGCTATGGGACTATTCTTCATGTGTGTGGTAGATCGCACTGTGATAGCACATCAAGTGCGCCAACCTGGATGTGTAGCCTGAACCAAATAAATCTATGAAGGTATCCCGAAGGGAAACCAAACCTTCCGCTTGTTCCCTTCGATAAACAGCTTCATGAAAAAGTGAGGTCTATCTTAGCATCTAGCCAACGCGCTACTTTTGGATTTGTTTGAACTCAACAACAACTCGCTCAAATTAGCCCGGGACGAGTCCGAAGATACGCAGCTATGATAAGCACTCGTGGCTTGAGGCAATAGGGCCAACCAACATATTGTGATGGCTTTCTGAGGATGTATCTCGACTTATATCTTGGAGTTCTCAGAGAGGTCAAGAATTTGGGACCCGGAAACAGGAGCTTGCTCAGTGTATACTACTCCATATCCGCAGATCACTTCCAATCCAGCTTCATAAGACAAGATGGTGGAAGTACTATAGGCTTCGCTTGAGCGGAATATGAACGACTGCTTCTGAAATATTGCACTCAGTAGACTCGCTCTAGGTTACTTTATTTACACCACACCAGCTCGTTCCCTTGGACTCATGCGAGTAGGAAGATGGAGAGCGGCATCAGGCTTTTTCGCTCAGTCAAGAAGAAAAAAGCCTCGGCATCGCCACGTTCAGTTTTCCAACAAGAAATATGTACATCAGTGTGCATCTTGAGAAGAATGAACCCTCTCCGAAGTAAAGCTTTGGCTTGATTGACTTGTTTTCGTGGTCGTTTCAAGTCTAAGATGTTGGTTTCGGAAAGATCAGATGCTCCTTATCCCATGAGAGGCTTCTGTGGAATGGACGCAAGTCTTGTATCGATTGCTTTTAGGTACACCTTCATATCCTGGTGGTATCTACTTACAAGAGCAAATCCTCACAGGCTTCTCCCAGACCAACCCTCTTCCGCAATATCAGCCTGTAGAATTGGACTGTCTGTGAATTCCCGGTCGTCGCTCTCAACATGCCTCAAGTTGTAATGTCGTTTTCTTATGCGAGGGCGTAGTCCAATCCGGCTCAGTAGAGCTACTTCCTGAAGGCATGGGCGCGCTGGATATAGTATGTGAGGCTTCATTGATCAAGAACAGTATCAACGCTAGCTATGCGTCGCCTTGCCATCAGGCTCGCATGCCTGTCTGAAGGGGAATAGCAAAAGTCACTTGAATGATCAAGAAGGACTATCGCTTGACATTGAAAAGACAACTCGTCCCTCAGATGTGGCCTCTTCCGGCTTCAACCAGCTCGTGTGCTGGATCAGCCTAGCGAACCGTGTTATTATGTTCACGAAACGTTTCTAGGAGCATGTTTTGCCAAGCAATCCAAGAGCTCGATTGTGATAGCCATCTCACAAGGCTGATTGAGGCAAATCGTGACCTCGGTTTGAGACATCGTCCTGAACTGGATGGCTAGTGTGACCCAACCACTTGAAAAGCGCGTTCACGAACCGGTCTGCCGACTTGGTCCCCACAAGCCGTTTCAAGATCCATAGACCTTTGAACAAGGAGCTCCTAAAGCTACAGATGCGTTGAGAGCGCGCGCCGAATGAAGAAAGTGCCATCAACTTGCCAAGTTTACAGGGATGTGGAAGCCTGAAGAGCGCGTCGGAGCACATATGAGGGTCAATCAAGCAAACCGATGACGGCTGAGAATCGCATGATGGGTAGGATCAAGCTTCACTTGACCATGAGCCCCAAAGAGTGACTGAAATTCTCGCGACGACTGTAGCACATCGGTACCCGTTTGAGGACCTTCAGTCGATGGCCCAGGTCATTTTCGACGCGAAAATTCAGGCGAATCGGAAGCAGGCAACTGGCGACCCATCGATCGGAAGGTTATTTCCATCAGCATAGATCCGTGCTAACCCACACAAGGCTGGGACGAAGGATGAATGCTGAAGGCTGGTTCGTGACCGGTTTAATTATAGTGCGATGGGACTGAGGGACTGGGCTCAGAAACGGTCTGACGTTGGTGCTATTTCTACTCACCTGTCCCAGATACGTTGCGGCTGGCGATCGAAGGCAAACCAGATAACTGTACCGTCCGA
>KI568490.1:0-14269 GCA_000500245.1 Cronartium ribicola 11-2
TCTTTCCCTATTATTATTATCTCTTTCTCTTTCCCTTTCTCTACTATCTCTAATTCCTCTATTCCAATATTGTCCAGTAGAAGAACTTCCTCCCCTAATTTTATTTCTACCTATACCTGTTGTGGTTGTACTCGTATGATGATGATGATGATGACTTCTAGTTGCCATAGCAGCTGGACCTCTTGGAATACCTAAATAAAAAAAAACATAACTCATCAACAAAACAAATATCTAAAATCAATTGAATACAAAAAAAAACACTTTACCTTCATATCTAATTCTTTCATTCCTACTACCACTACCACTACTACTACCACTTATCACTCTAGGTCCAATAGGTAAAGAAGGTGGACCAGGTCCAGATGTTCCAATAATTGGACCTGATCCTATTGTGGTTGTTGTTGTTGTCACTCTATGATGATGATCTGTTGTTCCACTTGTAATATCACTATTACCACCACCACCTCTCCGATGAGGTAGTAAGTGAGATGATGGTCTTATAGGGATACCACTCTCAGTTGGTGTAGGGCCAGAAGATGTAATTACATTTCGATCACCTGACCTACCAGGTGGAGGCCAGGATGCTCGAAGAGCAGTAGAAGATGTTGAATTAGTTCCTGAATTTCCATTAGATGGTACTTGAAGTGCTCGTGGTCCTCTAGGTGGTGGTGCGAGCCAACCTGATCTCGGACTAGGTGCTCGTTCAGCTGGATGATGACGATGTGATGATAGATGATTATGAGATGTAGGAGAAGGAGAAGCGGATGGGTGAGGAAGGGAATGATGAAGAAGGTTTGGTGACCTCGATTGACGGAAGACATTGTTAGAATCTCTGCCCGTCTGTGAGCTTGTACCTGAGTTTGACATCGGTGAGCGTGATCCAATTCGATGATCACTCGGTCCATCACGAGTGGATAATTCGACAACAACATTGCTCACAGCAGTCGAGCGATGATGAAGTACCGAAGTCGGATAGACAGGTCGAGGCAATCCTGAGGGACCACCGACTCGAGCCGGTTGGTTTGGTAGACCTTTGGGCCAGTAATTCATTTTTGGTCCCAGCGTTAAAGGCAGCTTTGAGGGGTTGGATTTAGGTGAAGCTCCATTAAACGCTCGGGGTGCTGTAGGCACCAATCGTTCTTCTCGTTCCATACTCCGTCTCAACTCTCCTTCGTCTGACGCTTCATGAGGCGGAAGCACAGCGGGCGAAGATGTGAGAGAACGTGGTGGAGGGATTGGCTGGTTCACTATCATATCCGAAGGTTCTGCGTCAGGTGGTGGTGAGGCCGGATAAGGTTCGAGCGGCGTGCGACTACGAGAGCGTCGAAATGGTGATGAAGATACCTCCGCCCTCACCTTCTCGTTCCGTATTGAGCCATGATCACTAGGCTGAGGTGATGAGAACGCGTTAGGTGAGCGTGGTGAGCCGCTGGCGCCCATGAGGAGTGAAGGCGAGAAAGGAGGAAAATAGATTGGATTCGGGTTCGTTCGTTCCTCCGATCTCGGTAAAGACGCCCGATCTTCGAACGCGGGTGTGAGTTTACTGACATGGGACCCTTCTTCCTCACGCCCGCTATCGGCCATACCAGCAGAATTAGATGCTGTAGGAGAAATCCTTCGCCGGAGGTTGTGATGATGTTCATCAACACGATTGTTGGTCTTCACCTCAGACTCTTCTAGACTCTCAAGCGCAGGAGTTTTAAATTCCAAAGATGCCGAGACTTCTACCGAATTTCGAGCAGGTGATTGGTGCTCTAGAATCATCGAGCTTTGCGATGGGGTCTCCTCTTTGATCGATTCCACCGCCGGCTTTTCAGGGACTGACAAGCTCTCGGAGACCGATGGACGAGATTCAGCAAGCCGTTTTCGGTAAGCAGCAAGGGAGAGACGAGATCGAGCAGGCTCGGGAGGTGGATTAGGTTCGGTCTTCGGCTCTTGCTTCGTCTCTTTTATACTCGTGGTTCCAATCCTCTGCCCAGGCTGCGGAGCCTGGTCCTCGAGTGGGGTCGGAACCGGTTCAGAAGAATCTCTCGGTTGGCGAGAGTCAGCCGAGTGCTCAACAGCCTGTTGGGTCACATCCAAAGATTCAGTTGTTAACGAGTTAAGTGGCTGAGGGGAATCAGATTGAACCTAAGGATAAGGCAAACAAGCAATCAGAAATATACTCAATCCCCATGCGTGACCGATCGGACTTTATTTTATTACACACCTTCATCTCAACTTCCATTTCGCGCGTCGAATGAGTTGGTGAAGCGTGTGAAAGAGGATCACCGACCGATTCTCCTCTATTACTAGCTACTTCCGAAATCTGTCCAGGCTCTTCTTCCTCATCCTCTTCCATCGACATATTCTCAATTGACATCCCATCCAAATCTTCTTCTTCCAAAGTTTGAGTTGGTTCAGTAATTCCATTTTCACTACTTACCTTCTTGTTCATCAAGCTTTGTGAAGGTGGCTGAGAAGCAGTTAAGACATTAGGGCTTTCGCATACCATAATATCTAAGAAAGGAAATAAAATCACAATCACCATCAGTCAATCTCAATTCACCAGATTCTATCAAAAAGAAAGTTGAAATTAACCTCGATCCTCTTCCACCTTTTCCACTATCTCACCTGAACGCACCGAGTCAACAGACAGCAGTCCGGCGATCTCCTCCCCTTTACTCCCTTCTCCTTCTTCCTCTCTCACTAACGCCTCCTTCTCCTCTTTCTTTAATACAGATGCTACTAACTCAAGTTTTCGTGGAGAGAGTGGTAATAATGGCAAACTAGTTGGATTCGATGGTAAGAGTGGTGGAAGGACAGGAATAATTGAAGGAGGTGGTTGTTTACGTGTCATCTCCGAATTTGATTTCGGTAGTGGTAATGGTGAAATGAATCGTAAAACTGGACTTGAGGCTGTACTCACTGGGTCTTGAACTTTTCGTGACCGATAATCTTTTAAGCTGATTCGCTTCGGCGTAGGCTTCATTGAATCTGTCACCGCTGCTGGTAGCGGCTGGGGTATCGCAGGTTCTTCTTCGATCACAGGGGCGCTAACAGTAGGCGGAGTAACATCCTCAAGAGTTGTTGGCTTGGGTTCTGTGGAGCGCACCCTAATCAGGTCAGTATCAATCTCAACAAGGCTGGAAAAACGTCCAAAAAAAAAACAGACTTACCAGGAAGAGACGAAGGTTTGGGTACCTCGGTAGGTAAATGAATGGGCTCAGTATAAGGAACCTGATGAGTATCATCCTCCTTAACCGGTTCATCTGGTGCTCGAATACTTGAACCTGAACCTGAAGCACAAGGTGAATTAATTCCAGGATCACCAGATTTAAATGTAGAAGCAGGTGGAGTACTCCTAAGTTCAGTCATAGGGGAAGAAGCAGGTAAAGAAGGTGGTGTAGGTGAAATTCTAAGTCTACTTAATTCTTGATCATAATTTAATTCACTTTTCTTTTCAGATTCAATAGGTGATGATGATTGTATTATAAATTTTTTATGTTTATTGGTCACTTTTTCATTTGAATTACTTAAATTACTTTTTTTAATTTCACTTTCACCATCTGAAATTGGTTTTTTACGTCGAATTATGGGTTTTGTTGATGGACCTGCAACGTTACTTCCAGAACTCTTCAAAGGTTTCACTGAATTAACCTTATTACGTCCTATCGTCCTTGGTGAATCTTCTCGAATTTCACTCAAAGGTGAGTGTGATTCACTAGCTCTAGCACGTACCGCTTCCGCAGCCACTCGAGCTGTTTTGAGTACCGCTTTAGCTTTAGGTCGTTTCCTATTCCCAGCATATCTTGTTTGGTTTGCCTCATCACTCGATTCTAATGCAATTGTTGAGGCATCCGAGTCGAGACACTCTTCTTCAGATTCATCCTCCATCAGCGGAGGTGGACCCGCAGATTGTGCCAATTCAAAATCATCTTCGGCTTCAAGTTTCAAACGTTCCTCTGACTGAACAACCATACCAGCAGGCGAATGAGCGATAGGATCAGCTGTAACCTGAACTTGAGCTTCTTCGTCTACCTCCATCCTCTCATCCTGTTGAACTGGTGGTGGTGGCGGTGATCGAGCGGGAGAAATCATTGGTGATGCTGTTCGGGGCCTGACTAAGAACGGTTTCTGGTCCTTTTCAACTTCTTCAATCCCCAATTCGTTCTCAGGAGCGCTCAGAGGTGGTAAAGCAGCTGGCGTGTCAATGGCAGATCTAACTTCCTCGCGGCGATCAGGCGTCGGGACTCGTGGTTGGATCGTAAGTGACGCGTCCACTTGAACACCATTCTCTACTATCAAATCTTCAATTGCCTTAGTAGATTGGTCGAGATTCCGATTTTCAATCTCACTGCCTACTTCTGGATTCATTGATCGAAGGTCTTCTCCATGATCAAGTTTTATATTCGACACGAGTTCGGGCTCTGTCTCGTCAAGCCGATCGACCATCGTCACATCTTGTTCCTGGACTTGTTCTTGAGGCTTTTGGGGAACAAAGTTGGCCAAGGTGTCCGAAATCTTCTGCGGTTCCACTGATTTCAATTCATCTTCAACCTCCTGATCATTGACTGGAGCTGTGAGTTCCGAGGTACCTGGATCCATTCGAGCTTCGGCTGAGAAAATAGACTCTTCGAGTTTAATCTCAGACTTTCGCCCGCTCGACTTTGATTCTGGTGGAAGTGCTGGTGGAGAGGGCGCAATGATGTCTGTGACCGGCTCGGGACCAATCGGTTGGGGAGCGATTACTGGCTCAGGCTCAATCTCCGGCTCCGGTTCTGGAGGTGAAACTGTTGGCCTAGGTTCTTCGGCTGTCAGTCGGCTGGGCTGAGGCTGAGGTTGTGGTTGTGGTTGTTCACTCGATTCGCTAATCCTTCTTACTTTACTCGAAACAGTTGTAGAACTAATCATACTCCAACTCCGAGCTCTCTTATTTCTATCATCTAATACACTTAATCCATCAAAATTCCACCAATCTCTTTTAATTGCAAGTAAAGGTCCTAGATCAATTTTATGTTTTTTGATTCGATTTGAATTATTATTATGATTGTTATGATTATTATTAATATTTGAATGATTCCTTTTATTATTGGAATTGGAAATTATATTATTAGGTTGTTCAATAAAATTTAATAAAACTTTTTTTAATTTTTCATTTATCAAGTTTTCTTCCTCTTCTTCTTTTTTTTTATCATTTGTTTTTTTTGGAAATGGTGGTTTACCTGCACTTAAACATCCAATCTTCCACATTAAATTTAATCCACAACTTTTCTTTTTTTCACATCCACATGAACTTGTTAATCCAAATAAAGTTAAAGCGCAAGCAGCCATTTTGGAACTTAACAATGATGCTGAACAATTTAATATATTTGATTGTTGTTGTTGTTGATGTGGAGCTTGAAGTAGTAAACGAGGAAGTAAGTGAATAGCATGTTGATCATCCCAATCCCATGGTAATACAATTTCTTCTCTTCTTGAGATATCTGAGGCAGCAAAGACACCAAATGACACGTCCCAAGGTAAATGAAGGTCTCGATCTGTAATTCAATGTTTTTTTTGTTTTTTTAAAAATCAGACTTGATATATAACTCCCAAAACTTTGACTTCACTTACCTAGTACTTCTGGTACCAATTCACGCCCTTCCTCTAATTCCTTAGCCTTTTCAATTACTCGATCAGGCTCACGTGAACTAAATTGATTATGTTGATCACCTAAATCCATTGAAGTTCTTGATCCCTTTCCTTGACCACTACTAACAGGTCTTGATTGTGATTTAGATGAAACTGAAACATGTGGACTAATAATGACATTAATAAAAGCGTTGGGATGACAACCACTTCTGATAAATCTCATCTCATTACCAAATATTCTACTATCAATCACTAATCCATCTAAATGTTGATTACCAGCTAATTTAGTTGATTTAAAGACTTTTACAAAAGGTTTATTACATCCTAATCTATCATATTGATTTATAATATCAGATTTATATTTTTTTAAACTCATGATTGTACCTTTTAAGATACCAATTAAACTTCCTTTTAGAATTGGTTGAGATGTAAAAACTCCATGACTAATTAATCTTGGTAATGATGAAGCGTTAGTTGAAGTAGTAGCTATATGAGGTGCAAAAGTGGGACAGAATGGATTTGTAGCGAATGTAGGGGTAAAATTAATAGATGAAGCTGGTATAGGCTTTATCGTCAACTTGCTCCCTCCATTACCATTACTACCACCACCAGTAGTATTAGTATTAGTAGTAGTGATAGTAGTAGTAGGTAGTGAGCGCAGAGTAGCAGGCGTGAAATCGGCTTGACCAAAGATTTCCACATGATTAAGACGTGAACCAGATCTCGTATTTGTCGAGTCTGCCGATTTTGGGCCAGTTGTCAATAAGGCAAGCATAGGTGGTGGCGGATAGAGTTCGGAAGGTTTCGCACTTGATGGTCGACTGGCCTCAGTTGATTCAATCATCAAATCTTCAGTCGTAAGTTCAGGAAGCAAAGTGAGATGATGAGATGCCATATAAGTAGTAGTTAGTTGTTCGACCATCATCTTTACGTCCTGATCAACATAACGATCTTTACTAGTCGGTGTAAATTCATGTCTCCAACTCTCGTATCGCTCATCACTATCAGTCTGAGTAGTAGAAGATAAAACTGCTACTAATCCTTCTTGATCGACACCAACATTTGAGATCAGGATAGGCTCGAGAGCAGCCTTAGAGGAGACATGTGGCTTAGATTGAGATGATTTGGTATACCTTCGTCCGGTTGCTTTACGGGGGACTGGGGCGATCACCGTCACTTCTTCTTTTGGTTGGTGAAGACCGGAGAGACCTAGGAGATTCTCAGCCGTTGGGTCGATCCCAGAAACCATCGGACCAGCCTGAGAAGGCAGTGCTGAGATAGAGAACCTTTTCTGAGTCTTACGCGCCGTACTTGTAGTTAATTTCTCATGATCTTCAACTGGATGTAAGTCTTTAGCCTTATTCTTTGCGCTCGCATTCGGACCTGTCGGTTTGTTGACCGTTGACCGACCTGTATTTCGGGCGTTGATGAGCCCAGACTCGATCGTCAATTCTTCAGGTTCATCAGAGATCGGGGCGCGAGAGAGCCCGTTCGGGGGCAGGTCGTCGTTCATGGTCATCTGTGAACCTTGTGAACGTAGCTCCAATAGTCGAGCGCGTTGAATGGCTTCTGCACGTGGTACCATTTCGGCCATCTGTTTCCTCCGATCTAGTGAAAGCTCGCACTGATCACAAAAATAATGCTCTGGCGCCTGAATAAAAAAAAAAACAAAGGGGAGGGTGGGGACAGGGATAGATCAAAAAAATAGATAGATTAGCGAGGGAGAGAGAGGGGTCCATGACTACTTACGTGTTCATTCGAGGGTATGCCTACACAAATTCCATGCTGCCATACCTCACAAGTCTCACACTGGATACTGAAACCGTCATCCAAAGTTAATGAACAGATACACCTGATGACCCCATCATCCGTGCCTCCGTTAATTGATCGAGAGTTTTCTCGATCGTCTTCATCTTGCTCCACCTCCACCCGTACCACCACTTCTTCATCTTCCACGTCGTCCAATTTTTTTCGTGACGAGGAAGGGAGAGGACCTGGAGGTCGGAGGAGATCTGACCGGGGCTGCTCGATTGTCCGTTTACCAACAGACTTCTTCTGTCTAGAAGGCGGACGAGGAGGTGGAAGTATCGGGACGGGTACGATTGGGACAGTTGAGACTGTTCTCAGTCGCTTAGTAGTCTCTGCGGGGATCGAAGATGAGTATAGTGATGGTTGGGACGAATTAAAGTGACGCGGATCGAGGTCTGAGGAATTGTGAGGGTGATGAGGACCACTGAGATAAAGATTTGAAGATTGTGTTGGAGGGAACATCAAGGTAGACTTTTGAGGATGATGTTCTGAGACCCGAGGTGGGTTTGAGGGTGGACCAGGATTTTGAAGATGATGATCGCAGATCTGAACTGGTGGTGAGGACCGCCGCTCCGGTTGAAGATTGAAAAGTGCTACAGAGGTGTGAATGAGCAAGGATTGTAAAAAGAAGAAATGAGACTGTTTGAAACTTACTTTGTGGTGAGTCCGGATGAGGGTGACTGATCCGACGAGCTGATTGAGGTTGAAGTTGGGACTGAGGTTGAGATTGAGAGTAAAGTGATGGAGGTGGCAAATCAGTTTGAAAACGATCCAACGACCGGCGATGACCCATCGGCTCATTCTTTCTATTGTTTGAATCTGATCCTGTTTGTGCAAATTCACGTCGAGTAGCGTGAGGAGACTCGGATGCAGCCATTCTAAGTCGAGGTGAATGATATTGTGCTGGAGTTGGCCTAGTTGGGTGATCGATTGATTTCTGCTGTGTATTCGTACTGGACCGTGTGCCAGGATCAGGAGTTGAAGCGCTCGAGCGTTCCTTTGGGCGAGTGCTAGTTTGCTTACGTTCCTGCTGAGCTTCAAAAGTCTGTTGAAGATGAGCCTGGTGGCGAAGTGCATCGGCATGAGACTGAAACGCAAGTTGCGTGTGACTGCTCGGTGGTGGTTGTTGGTGGTCAGATGGAGGCTCGGTGGGAGAGTGCTGAGGTTGAGAAGGTCGTGATCGGGTTTCGGATGGAGGTTTGCTAAGCTGTGGAAGATGAGCTTGCTCAAACTGGATCCGATGTGAATCTTGCTGATGTTGGTAGTGTAACTGAAGCTGATGACGTTGATGTGATGATGATGAGTGAGATGATGAACTGTAGACTGGTGCAGAATGAACCGGGTGAGAGGGTTGAGCGGGTGCGGATGAGTGTGAATGCTTAGGTGGTGGATGGTGAGGTTGAGAGCGAGATTGATGGCGGAGTGCATCTGCTTCTCTCATCTCACGTTGAAGGGTGAGTTCCTGATCGTGAAGGTGATGTAGCCTGAGTGCTTGATGATGATGATGAATGTCTTGGTGTTGTTGTTGTTGTTGTTGTTGTTGTGGGTTTTGTTGACGAAAGTGAGGATGGTCGTGTGGAGATGATGTTCGAGCTGATGGTGGGACGGGTGAGAGGTCTTGTTCGTAGAGAGCACTTAGCCTAGGGGTCCTACGTAACTGAGGATCTGAACCGGTTTGAGTGATGAGAAGCTGATGATGACTGGAGCGACGAGGGATGAAGTCCGTTGGAGGGTGTTGGTCAGGATAGTAAAGCTGATGAGAGGACATTGGGTGGTCATTTGAAGTTGGATCAGAAGGTGTTTGATGATGAATGATTTGACTTGGTTGATGATGATATAAATCGGTTGGGTTGGGTGATACGCGCCTTGGTTCAGGGTGATGTAACCTGAGTTGATGGTTTGAATAAATGAGGTCGGAATTGGATGATGTAGGGTAATTTGATAATCTTGAGGATGGATGATGGTGATGATGATGAGATTCTTGGTGGTGTGGGTGTGGGTGTGGGTGTGGGTGAGTTGGTGTGGGTTCAGTGCTAATCCGACTTCTTACACCTGAATGATCTCGATCGGTCATGATGTGCCCATAAAACAGAAAGAAAGCAAGAACCTGAAGAAAAGAAAATTAAAAAAAAAAAAATTNAAAAAAAAAAAAAAAGAGAGAGAGAGAGAGAGATGAAAGGTAAGTGCCTGAATTAAGTACATATACTAAAGAATTATGTATGGCCAATTTGGAATTTTAGAATGAGAGACTTACTTACTTATAAGAACCCTAACTGCCATCCATCCAAACACTGCAAGAATGGAAATACAGTCTTGTTTGAGTTCCATCACATCAACTCATTAATTATATCAAATCAAATCAAACATTTGGATTACAAATCAAAATCAACAACAACATGTTCAATTACTTTCATAAATCTCTAATCCTTCTTTAACTCTTGTAAACCAGAAAATGCTTCTTTAACTATCACTCTTCAGCTTCAGGGTTGGTCACTTAAGTATCAGGTTGACTTATCCATCTTCATTGTCCGATGCTGAAACATGTCAGAGGTAAATTTGGGAATTTGGTTTTTAATCTTTGTTTTTTTAGCTCTCAAGCCTTTGTAGATTGAATTCAGTAAAGACTTCTTTACGTTTGTAGACTGGGATGTCCACATCGGAGTGTCACAAGTCGGTATGTCACACGACTGCGGCACAGCTACGGTAGTTTCCATCCTCATCATCTCTTGTGTTCCCGCGCACCGTCCGTCCCGAGAAGCTTACCGTACACTTAACGTTTCGTATAGGTTATGGCCCGCGATAACTCCTAATCCGAACGTCAAATCGAACTGCAACTACTTGAATGCCTGTCCAGCAGTCACCTCCCAACGTCAAACGACAGCGAACGCCGCCCGAAGACAATCCTAACGATCAGTCCAACGTACAAGAACTTTTCCTTACCCCTACAAACAGAAACCGTGAATCTCTCCTACCTTGTGATTTCGAAACGAAAGACGACGACGACCTCCTCGCTATAGACCTACAAAGACTCCGCTTATCAGACTTTTCTACGCACCCCGAACGCCGGACTACCGTCATGGCTAAAAGCGAAGACGGTAAACCCGAATCGAAGGAACAAATCGAAGATGAAGGCACAGACTGTGCCACATCTATCAGCCAAATGACTCGAGCTAGAGCCGACATCGACAAGTACGTGAACAGGATAGAGAAGCTCGAATCCGATGGGTCGAATGTCACCCGATGGACACTTGACGTTTCGTATATTTACGCACCTCTTAGGTCCCCTTACTACTGGTGATTGTCATATGCCGGGGTAAGATCAAAAACTAGGGTTTTGATGAAAGTACAGATACTGGATGTAGCAGGCCAAAAGAGAGGAAATCTCGTATGATGCTAGTTTATCTTCAAAAAGTAATCGCGTTGATAATAAATAAATAAAATTGGCGCTAGACAAAATAGCGATTCAAATCAGTTACTTTACTCTTTGTATACTCGCTTGTTGGGGAGACATTGAACAAAATGTACACAAAAAGAAATTGGAGTAGGCATGTTATGTACCTCGGCTTCATATAATAATAGCCTTTGGTTTGGGATTGAAGTAAATGTTGAGCCTACATACTTCAGCGCTCATGTAGAACTTGGATAAATCTTTCTGATATATATATATTGTATTTCGTTGGTAATCCAAATAGAGATTTTTTTGTTCTTGAAATGTAATCCCATACAAGTTTGGATTTGCTGCTATCAATCAATCGTATTGGAACGGTACCTGGTCTTTGGTCTAGTTTTTCTCGATTTTTTTGATTTTTTTTTCGTTTTTTGACCAGAGCGAAAAAGGATGGGAAGAGTCATGGACAAACTTGGGCCTGAGAGAGGGCAGTGCGGGCCTGGTTGAAGGTACAGAGTGTTAATCTCGTGCCCAAGACCAGATCGACATTCGATGGGCTCATTTACCGACACCGCAAATCGTTCAAGCTTGTGATGAACCTGACCCACAGAGCCTTTAAAAAAAATACTGAGATGCGAGATCTCTAACGAAGAAAGTCACAATGTAAAAAAGAACGTCAATTTGAGTGAGGACTAGACATAAACCAAACTAAAGAACAACTTGACCCACACTTTGGATGGAGCCGAAATGGCAAGCAAAGGACGATGGTCAAACAGGAGGAAAATTCCACGAGTTCCTGATTGCCAAAAAAAAAACATCAGGCACTTTTTCCTTTTCTTGGACGTGGCAAGCTTGTGTTTCGATTTCTGATTCAGACCAGAATTGGTGTGCCTCTCTCGCTGTTCGTGTCATCGTTGAGAGTGTATGCGAAACAAAGAGACAAAGTTCACTGGTTCATAATGAAATAAGCGATCCAAATCGTACGTCGATGGATGTCCGAATCGACCTCCAATCGAACGATCGCTGTTTGACGACTGCTATTTGATGGGCAGCAGAACAGAAATATCCTTTTTTTTTTTTTTCAAAAAATAAAATAAAATAAAATGAGGAACCGGGTCTATTCACCAAGTGTGCCTTTTCCAAACCCGCATCCAACGTGACTCAGGTCTGGTGAACAGCTTATAAAAACCCATCCAAGCTTGCCTCATTTCTTTCCCTCCTTTCCGTAGCCAATTTCATCTCTCTCTCTCTCATAATCTTCATTTCTCACCTTCAGTCGTCGTCTGTCCCCCCTCTGTGTCCTCATCCGTCTCATTTCGTCAAGTCATCGAATCACACCCTTCAACAACTATCCTCGCCTACATCTTTTAAAAGTTATCTACTTACAGAATCACATCCATTCTTGTGCTTTCCTACCTAAACTTGACAAACATGCATACCTTCGCCAAATCATCTTTCATCGCTCTCACCCTCGGTCAATGGTCTCACACCGCTAAAGCCTGTGAAGGTTAGTTCACTTTGACTCATTTAATCTATTCATCTTTGGCAATATCCTCATTTATTTATCGCGCTCACCATGAATTCCAATTTTTTGATTTTTAATATATATATAAATTCAATAGGGGCTTGTATCACTGATACCACTAATGCTTTCATCAGCAATTACTCAAAATATCATATCAATCCAGTCTTCAATACTCTATCGGAGATGATTCATTCCAAAATTTTACCTGATCGTCCAATCAGTGAAGTTCGTGCGCTCGTCGCGCCCATCAATTCTCAGTGGCATAATACAATTTATAAACAGACTGAGAAAGCAATCTTTCCTGGATACTTTCATGGTAAATGTCAACGAGTTATCGATGGTGTCTATAAAGATCCAGAAGGATGTCCTAACCCGGATTGTCCGGTGTAAGTCTTTCTTCATATCCAATTCCATCCTTCTTTGAGCGTTCCCGATTCTAATATATATATATATATCTATTATATCACTTGTCTTGTCTTTAGGGTTTGTGGTACACCGGGCTCGATGGTCCATTTTTATGACGTACGTTCTTCCATCAAATAATCGTGATCTTGAAGTTTGGTGTTATTGACCACTATCTATTGGATCTTTTTTTATCTATTCTTAGAAATTGGTCTCTATTGTCTTTAACGTCATGCAAAAAGCGTTGCACACATCCCTACCAACCACCGGATCAGCTTATGATCGACTCGAGCAGGCTGTAATCTTACTTGCTGCCACTAACAGTCGTCGTTCGTCCCTACATGCTCGAGGAAATAACAAGGATCCTAAGGTTTTACCTGAGCTTCCGGTACAAGTTCTTAACCAGATGTCGGAACAAGATCCATTGTCACCTCACAAGCCACATGCGGTTTCAACCATTCCCTTGAACTCTTTAGGTGGAAAGATGGATAGCGTGCCTTTGGCTACTAAACCTGCCCTTTCTACTCCTTCTAAGCGCTCTTCGCTACCTCTCGATCTCGCTAGTCTTCCGGTCAAGCCAACGGATCTCATCGGTTCAAACGGTCTACCCGGTGCCGGAAGTCTTCCTGGCGTTCCAACCAGTCTTATCCGTCGAAGTAGTCTTCCGGTCAACCCGACAAGCTTACTTTCAAGCCTTCCCAACGCAGGTGGCCTTCCTGATACCGGAAGCCTTCCAGTTGATCCCACTAGTCTCGTGGGTCGTAGCACTCTTCCAATTAATCCAACCACCCGTCTCTCAACTCTTCCCAACGCTGGAAGTCTCCCAGTTGACCCCACTAGCCTTATCGGCCGAAGCAATCTTCCGTTAGATCCTACCAGTCTAATCTCGACTATTCCTAGCACAAGTGGCCTCCCCGTAGCCGGAGGCCTTCCAGTTGATCCCACTAGTCTCGTTGGTCGTAGCACTCTTCCAATTCATCCGACAAACCTTCTTTCAACTCTTCCCAACGCTGGAAGTTTTCCTGGCGCAAGTTCCCTTCCGGTCAAACCCACTAGTCTTCTCAGTCGAAGATCTCTTCCAATTGATCTCAACACCTTTCTCTCAAGCGTCCCTGAAGCAGATGGCCTTCCTGGCGCAGCTTCCCTTCCGGTAGACCCCACCAGTCTCCTTACTCGAAGCACTCTTCCGATGGATCCGACAAGCATACTTTCAAGCCTTCCCAGCGCAGGTGGCCTTCCGGTCGATCCTACCACTCTCCTCAGCAGAAGTACTCTTCCTGTTGACCCAAGCCACGCCCTTGACTCTGCCGGTCTGCCACTGGAACCTATGGACATCATTGAGAAGAACGCGATGCCAGAAGCCCTTCAATCAGCGACTGGTCAGAGGAAGTTACCAGTGGATCCAACTAAACTGCTTTCGATGAAAGATCTTCCCGTCGTCCCCGCTCGAGCTCTACGCCGACGGAGTCTTCCTCTCGACCCCAGCATGCTCAACAGCCTTCCGATTCAAAGTCTTGCTATTCCCAACAAGT
>AWVX01031221.1:0-15027 GCA_000500245.1 Cronartium ribicola 11-2
TATTAGGCTAATGGCCTACTTGTGGTTGCTTGGGTTGCCATGAAAACCCTTGGTCAACTTGTGGTTGAGTACTCATTACAGTGTTGTGTATCTAATATTGTTATGAGTACATACTGAAGGCTCTTGAAACTTGGTCAACTTGTGGTTGAGTACTTATTACAGTGTTGTGTATCCAATCCTGTTACAAGTACATACTGAAAGCTCTTGAAACTGAGCCTGCGCTGTGATTACCTGACGGTACATACATTTAATGTTGTTTCACTATTATGATTACATATGTACTTTTGTTAGTGCTCTATGTAATCTTATTTTACACGGTTATTTACACATGTACCATTACAGTACTATGTGTAATTGGTCATTTGACAGTTTGTGGGACTGCTGAGCATTCCTCAGGTCTGGTATTACATCTGTACTCTTGTTAGTAATATATGTAATCTTTCTGTTACACTTGTGTTTACATGTGTACTATTACAGTACTCTCTGTAATTGGTGTTTGACAGTCTGTGGGACTGCTGAGCAGTCCTCAGGGCTGACAACTCACTTCTGCATTTCTTTCTTATCTTATCTTCTCATTTCTGTTTCCTCTTTGTGTTAAACTCATCCCACCTGATTCTCACCATGCCTGACTTTCACTCTTTAGATAGAATACTTTTCATTCCAATCTCTAAAGAGCTCAGGCTGATTGTATCAACACTCAAATCTAGGTCATACTGGTAGTGCTAGGAGTCTTTCATGTTGTTTCTTTTTCCTAACCTCCTTATCATTCCTTTGAGGTCAGCAAGTGTGGCAGTGTCCTGGGTTAGAGAGTTGCTCACCCATCTTGGACCTATTTTGTATCAGGTGTGACTCAGTTGTTTTGTGCTATTCCTGTTTATTTCCCTAAGCTGAAATCAACAGGGAAAGAATAGAATACTTTTCATTCCAATCTCTAAAGAGCTCAGGCTGATTGTATCCACACTCGAATCTAGGTCAGTGAGTGTGGCAGTGTCCTGGGTTAGAGAGTTTCTCACCCATCTTGATTTTGTATCAGGTCATCCAAAGTAAAGAATACTTTACAATATTTTGTACTACTAGTTGATCATTCTAGTTTGATTTCTTTATTGTACACTCTCAGCTTTATTGTTTTGAAGTATCCTCCCATTACTTTATTGCTCTTCTCTTCAATGACTGCAATGCTGAAGACTTCTCATCCGTGTGTCCATTCCTCTCTTTCAAATTGTAGCAGGGGCTACAATGAACTAGACTAGACCCTTATTTGAAACCTGTATATGACACAAACTCAACAGTAGAAGGACCCTTATGATACAAACCATCACCTGATGTGTTCTTGACCCAAATTGGATGACCCTTTT
The DNA here is from genome assembly GCA_000500245.1 of Cronartium ribicola 11-2. Classification (NCBI taxonomy): domain Eukaryota; kingdom Fungi; phylum Basidiomycota; class Pucciniomycetes; order Pucciniales; family Coleosporiaceae; genus Cronartium; species Cronartium ribicola. The sequence goes on from AWVX01031221.1 coordinate 1,356, forward strand.
GGCCCAGTAGACATGGAAATAGCTATTGAAACCAGCTTGGCCCAAGGGTCTTGTCTTGGCCAGCTGGTCAGGGTCCAACTAGATGTAGCAATGGATATAGGCCTTTCTTTGTATACCTGTACTGGTTATGTATAAATAGAAGACTCAAATGTCATTTGTCTTTCTTTCCGGGCAGTTCTCTTCTCTCGCTACCAGTGTAACTACCAGTGTAATGGGGACAGTCATAGCAAGACTACCCACGTTAAGTACACTACCCTTAGGCTACTAGGGTTTTAGAAGGGGAAAAAGTACAAAGTCTCAATTGTCGAAATGAGTAGGCAAAAGGTCAGAGGTGGAAGGCTATGGCCGAAGATGAGGTCCTTTAAACACTACTGAAGTGAATTTTGATACAAGAGAAATGATAACTATGATAGAAGTAAGAATTATAAACAGGAATTTGTATTTGTTCAACAAATGCTTTGAGAAGATACTGAGTGAGGTCTGATTCTCTTGTTGTATCGAAATTCACTTCAGTAGTGTTCAAAGGACCTCATCTTCGGCCATAGCCTTTTGCCTCGGACTTTTTGCCTACTCATTTTGACAATTGAGACTTTGTACTTTTTCCCCTTCTAAAACCCTAGTAGCCTAAGGGTAGTGTACTTAACGTGGGTAGTCTTGCTATGACTGTTCCCGTTACAAAATCAAAACCTTCCCATTTCTCATGACCTTCAGTCTGCTCTACTCCGTTTCTCAGCTTTTTCTGATGACTTGAATCTTATCTTTTCTCATACCAACTCTTCAAACTTTCAGTCAAAACCGCCAACATCTATATACAAAAATCTGAAGCCACGTTCAAAACCCTCAGCTCGCTCCACCGCATGGAGGATACAACATCTACTGAAGCCCCATCCATCCAACTGGTTAATCCCTCTCCTTCAGCATCTTCAAAACCTGCTGATTGAAGTGCAGTTCTCAAACATCTCATTTTCAATCCAATCCAACCAGATTACTACGACTATGACAATAGTAGTGTTGAAGTAGTCCACGTTACCTTAGCAGTGTCAAATAAGAGCAAGACCGACGAGGAATACGAGGGCACTAGCGAGATGGAGGAGGATTCAATTGAACAGATAGGAGTACATGGAACCGATGATGGAGTTGATGGGTTGGAAAGAGAGGGTGAGAGGCTAGAAGACGAGCAAGGACTGCAAGATGATGAGGAGGCAATGGGGGATGTCAAAGAGGAGTTGAAGGATGAAGAGGAGTCAGAGGAAAAAGAGAGGTCCGAGGAGTTTGAAGAAGGTGTTGAGGAGGTTGAGGATGTCAGGGAGTTGGTCAAAGGCATTGAGAATGGTTACTACCAATCAGATTATGGTCCAACGGAGTCGAATTCATACTGTAGGGATTGGATTTCCGAAACTTACCAAGCAAGCCAATCCCAATCCCACGGTCGTTGGGACAACCAGCATAGTTGTGTTGCATCTGAACAGGCAATGCAACATCAAATGCTCATATGCGACACAATGAGCTATTTTTCATAGTCCCCCTTAGAAATTGAGCCATTCTGTCTTGTCTGGGAATGTGATGTTACATTGCATCTGGGAATGCAATGCAAACATGCTGAAGGTGACTATTTCCACCTCCACTGCCAATACATTTACCTTGGATGCTGTCATTCAAGGATTTATTGGATGCAGCATCTGAAGTTTCCAACACCATATTCCAGCCAATGGAGGCACATAAACCTGGTTCACACCCTGGAGGCAGCATTCAAGAATACAATGCACAGTGACATCTGAGGCAAATGTGGTGGCAGTACTTATAAACCTCATTTCACACCTTCCACCTCTATCAATACCGTCTATACTGTCCTATACTAGATTTGTATGTGAACTAGGAGGTGTTCCAAATCATAAGTTACCATTGACCTCTTGTACAATTACAGCCTGAACCATTTCAGTTTTTTTTTTCTCTCATACCTGAGTAGCTGACACAAGATTTTGATATGTAATTGAGAATCTAGCCAGCTATAGTGTTTAAGACTTTGCACTGCTTTCATTTTGGATTTTATTCCCTTTAAATTTTGGGTGGAAGGATTGGATTGAAAGTTTTTTTCTATCTTTTTTTTTAGCATTTGTATAGTTTTGTGGAATTCAGATACAGTCAACTTGGCAATTCTCATAACAATCATGAGCCACTATCCTCCTTTTGAGAAAATACTCTATGTTGAGATGTAGACAAAGTATGCTTACATGAGGTTGAGTAGAGCACTTGTTTCAAGTCAGAGTGTTGCTGGTTTGACTCCCATTGAACCCATAGTTTATTGTCTCTACAAGTTTGTGTTATTTTGTGCCCTCTCATTATATGTTTGGACAAAGCCCATGATAGCCTCAAGATAAGACTTTACTGAAGTTCAAATTGGGTTCTTGCAGGTGGACAAGGAGAGAGAGAGAGAGAAAGAGAGAGAAGTGGAGTGAGCCATGGGTGATGAGCTTATAAATGTAATCAAGATTGCAACCTGCACTGCCAGTACGTATTGCCTTGCATCAAAAAATCCGAGCAGCCCTCGGATGAATTTTTGTAAGATGTTTAGGGAGGATGGCCAAACAAACCAGCTTAGCAGGCAGAAAGACTTCACAGAAGATCCATCACACTCCAAATGAGCCGAGGTGCTAATGGAATGCAGAGTTGTGATTCCAAACAAGAACCCATGGAAGCTGCACTATACATAGGCGCATTTCAAGTAACAGGCGACATCAGAGACGTGTAGGACTTTAAATTGTTCTTTTCATCTTCACCATTTTTTCCTCTCCCAAAGACCAAATAGAAATACATGGCCAACTATTCAATGTTCGGGATAAATCCCTTCTAAATTACACACCTCTCCTCACTTCAACAACTTCTCCTTGAGTAAAGCCTTGAGAGTCTCCGAGTCCTCGGCAAACTTTTTGATGCCCTCATGGAGCTTGTCCCAAGCCATCTGGTCTTGGAGCAATGTCCACCTAAACTCGGGCTCGTTGTCAACGTATGACACCTTGGCCAACTTCTCGCCCGTCTTGGCTGATGTGGCAGCAAGAGATCACCTGAATGTAAGTTTCTGGACCGGTGGGAGAGCCAGAGGAGATAATCAATATGGGGCTCACCTTTCTCAACACTAAGCTTTTGCTCGAGCTTCTTTTCCGACTTTTGCAGCTCGTCCAACAAGTTGGGCGAAATCGTCAAGAAATCGCATCCCGCTAGTTGTTCAATCTCACCCGTCTTTAAGAATATAATCAATTAGCTGTCCTCCCTCATGGAATTGAATATTATTGAATTCACATTACGGAACGAGGCACCCATGACGATGGTCTTGTAGCCCTCTTGCTTGTAGTAACGGTAGATCTTTTGGACGGATTGGACACCAGGGTCGTTGGCGCCGTCGAAGTTCCCGTTTGGGTTCTTAGCCTTGTGCCCTATTACCGAAGATCGGTCAGCAAGAACATGCGTACGTACAGTCAGTGATCGAGCACGGCCACTCACAGTCCAAGATTCTGCCGACAAAGGGCGAGATGAGGGTAACGCCAGCCTCGGCACAAGCCACAGCTTGCCCGAAGCCGAAGAGCAAGGTAAGGTTACAGTGGATATCGTGGTCCTTCTCAAGCTCGCGAGCGGCTTGGATGCCTTCCCAGGTGGACGCGATTTTGATCAAGATTCGGTCCTTGTGGATCCCGAGTGACTTGTAGAGCTCGATGAGGTGTTTGGCTTTTTGCTTGGTGGCCTCCTTATCGAACGAGAAACGCGCATCGACCTCGGTTGACACCCGTCCGGGGATGAGGGCGAGAATCTCCTTACCAAACTCGACAAGAAGTCTGTCGACGGTCGCATCGACTTGGTTGTCGATGGATCTGAAGTATCGGACACATCAATCAATGGGTCTATGTGATTCCACAGTAAAGGAAAGAAGACCTCGAGTTCCACCTCCGAACCGGCACTTACCCGCCTTGGGACTTGCCGTACTGAACAGCCACATCGATCAGCTTGGCGTAGGCCGGTTTCTTAACGGCCGCAAGGATCAAAGACGGATTGGTGGTCGCATCCTAATGATAGCTCCCAGAAATCACAAATTGAACGTTTCAGCCCGGCTCTGCGAGATCATTCTCAATCTGCAAACAAACTGCGTACGTGAGGCTTGTACTGAGCAATGCCTACACAGTCATGGGTCAAATCAAGGTCGCAACTGAGCAAGAGAAGAGAGAATGTAGGACTGACTTTCAAAATCACCAGAGTCAGAGACGACGGTAGTGAATTGTTTGAGCTGATCGAGGGTAGTTGGCCTGTGAGCACACCATCAAAGAAGACAAAGCCGATCAGTCTGCGTAAGTAAAAGCAACGGTAGTACCACCACTAGAAAACCGGTAGCAAGAGCTCGTAGCAGCACTCACATCTTGGCTGATAAAGCTAGTAAGTATTCCGGATGAGAAAGGTTAAGAGCTTATTATATAGCAGTGAAGCAGAGAAGGTATGTATGTATAATTCAAGTGGCGATGCAGAGGGATTTGTTGGGGTGTGGTTGACCCAGGTGTAAGACGTCACAAGCCTGACTTTTATCTCTCTCTCTCTCTCTCTCTTGCAAGTCTTACAGTTACTGTAAATAACATTTACAGTGGGGTGGTACACCGCGGGTCCGAGCGTCACACGGATCTTTTCATCCTTCAAACTCGGAGCAGGTTCCAGCAAGACGTGCCTTCGACCCAGCACAAATTCCCCTCTGCCTTGGCGTAGCTTGGCGTTGAAGAGCAGCCACCGATAAGTGATACAGTACCTTCCTCACCCCCTTACCCCATCGTGATTTGGCCGCTGCCCAGACTTGCCTTGAGGTTCACAAAATTTAAATAAACCTGGTTCCCCAGGCCAGAGGAATAGATGAACCAAGCTCGATGGCCCCTTCTATTCCAATGTGTTTTTTTTTACCTTATGATCCAAGTTTCTTTGTGAGTAAAAACTTTCAATAAAACACCTAAGACAGCCCTGTAGGTTTCTCCTTACTCCCCTAAGGGGCTAGAACTAAATTTTAGGTGTAATAGTGTGAAATGTAAAAACAAAATGCACTTAAAAAAAAAAAAAGTCTGGTTTTCTACTGTAAGTTTCTTGACCCAGACACTTTTGGGAATGCCAGGGAACGCCTAATAAGGCTACACCTGATGGAAATGTATTAATATAATGTGTGGAAATACCTTCTTCATATGCAAAAAGAAACTATTCTGTATTGAAGTTTATGTTGAACGTGTGTGATTTACGACCTACGGCGAGGTCTTATTGGCAGCTTCGAAAATCTGCAATTCATGTTCTAAGGAACTGAGCCTGATGCTACCCAACCCCTCAAGAATGTTGAGGTATGGGGGTATACAGGGGTACAGTACGTAGACAACGTGTACATACAGCTACTAGCATATGCTTATACGTAGCTGTATATACGCCTAACTCCCTCCGGCCCGAACTCCCGTCTTCATTCATCTTTGACGGGAGATTCCCTACGGGCCGGTTGCGCGAGCGAGGCGAGAGAGAAGAGAGAGACAGCTTACCTGACTGCTCTTACAAAGAAAAGTCTTGAGCACTACAGTTAAAGTAAATGGAAATGAAAGTGACGCCACTGGACTCGGCAACAAGAAAGCCATCCCTGAAAAGCATTCAGAGACTATATCAATGTGTATCAACCTCATGAAAAGGCCACCAAGTCTCTGCCTTTTCAAAGGTTTTCAGGCACTACTGAAACCCCATATGAACCAATACTTTTTTGATAACCTTTCCGAAGCTCTAATGCAACGTATCTTTAAAAGATTGTACAGGAGATTCAAAGTCATACATCATCGATCAGGATTCAATCATCCCAATCTACTTTCGGAAGCAATGCGGCTTTTGATTTCAAACAAAAGCCAATTTATAAATCCTAAATGTAAAGAGTTACACTGTGACCATTTGAAGGGACTCTTGAAAAAAAGAGAGAGCAAGCTTGCTTTATCCTTTGTGAAAGAAAGGGTTCCTCTCTCTCTCTTTGCGTTGAGAGGTTGTCTGATGGTCATAGTGGATGATATTTAGTATGAGCATATTCAAACACTATTCTTTTAAGCTCAAATAAGCCTCTCTCAAGCAAACACCTCACCTTCTTCAGAAGGACTTGGTTAAACTTTTTTATTATTTGTACTGTTGAGGTCACCATCTCCACATTGCTTATGTCTTGTAGAGTCAATAATGATCACTTGTCCCAAGCCGGTTATGTAGTTCAAATCACTATTTGGGTGACCATTTCAGAATATTTACTACTTTACAAACTTCTTTTAATCTCAGTTCAACTGGACCTTAATAAAAAGGTTTAGACAACACAATTGCAGAAATTTTGAAGAAACTTTAAAACCAGCTACTAACAGGTAACTTCCTTAAAGACAGAAATTCCAAGCATTCTTGAAATCCATAACCTTGGATAGAATTCATCAAAGTTTCTAAACAAAACACAATGTTCGAAATTGAAAAAAAAAAAAAAAACTTATCAAGTTCAATTCCATTTGTAAGAGGCTCTTCATCTGACGCTGTAAACCTACAGCGTACAAAAAAAAACTCTATAGCGTCATTTTACACTTACAGCATGGCTGTCACTGCTTTTTGCAATAAATGTAGCCAACATGTATGGGAAGACTGTTAAGGTGTGGGAGTTTTGAGTGGCGGAGGAGTCGAACAAAATTGAGAAATGGACATGGGATCGAAGAGGTCTGGGCCGCTATAGCATCTCGGAGATGCTGTAGGCCTACAGCATCTGCGAGACGCTATAGCAAAAATCATACTTATAGTGTCGGTTGGACACTGGTTTTCGGGTCCTACGCTATACATAAGTAGGGCTCTATTAAAGTTATGAGTGAGTGTATATGTGACTCTTGGATCTTTGATGTTCAGTCCTGAGACTTGTGAACTATCAGGGTTCTCGTGATCAGGACGAGTGTTCCTTGGATGATGCAAAGAAGTGTACTTTGAATAATTGAATTGTAGAATTTTCTATGTGGACACTCGAACAACACAAGGATACAACCATCTTTATATACACACCACTCTGTTCAACATGTTCAGGTTCAGACACACAATGAAATACAACAAAGAGTTTTAGAGAGAAAGGAAAAAGATGAACATTTCAAAACTTATCAGCTTTCAGAGGTGAGCATTACTTTGTACTGAGTGACACGCGCATGCGATGCGCGAGTGTTGAGGACTTTTGGATGTCACAGATGTGATTCATACTTGTGTACATTGACAGGCTCACACTCTAAGTTTACATCGTCAGTTGGAGATGCTCTAACAAAAATCCCTTTTGATGATCTCATAAGATTTTGGGTGTTGGATCTGGTGGTAGGTCTGTATAGCTAGGTCATTCCAGACCCCCAAAAATATTCAGCACATCCAAAATTGAAAATACCTAGGCAGAAAGCGCAACACCGAGCCTATATGGTCGTATGGAAAACCCCAATTTGGGTTTATATACGTGCGCATTTTGCGGACTGTACGGACCCTGATACCAGCGAGTAAGCTCTGATGCAAGTGTATTTTTTGCCTATGCCGCAAATACCACCGTCTTGACCTGGTATGAGACGAACCTCGCCGCTTTTTTTGAAGCAGCCATGCGAGCTTCGTCTCATGTCAACCTCTCTTCAAGGTTGGCAAGGTATACAGCTTCAAAGTTGACGATATACACGAGGGACACCTCACTGGCGGGCTTCTCCAGAGAAGAAGCTTGTGGCTACAGTCCCCAGCTGGCTGGTGCCGTTCGTTGGCCTTTCACCAAATCACATCAAAAAGTCACTTTGATGCAAAACAGGTCTTGAAAGGTCACAAGTAGGGACCTTATCGGGGAAAGTTTCCATTCCTTCCCCCAAATATCACACTCTTTATGTCCAGCGGGATACCACCATATAACTTCCCCTCAGGACAAGCCCCGAGGGCCTTTCAGGCTTCGATAGATGTGAACGGTCGGCCGATGATGAGATATGAGCAGGTGTGTTCGTGGTTGGCAAAGCAGGGCCGGATATCCTCTTGACCTTTACTTTTTTTGCCTGAGGGGCGCTCTCACCTGGACTGGCGAACCAGGGCTGTGAAAGCCCTAATGCATCACAAACCCATCAACGGGCTGTGATGGGCTTGTCACAGATTGAAGTAGACTTCCACTAGCGTCTACTGCCGAGCTTCGTCTCTCACGACTAGTGAATCCAGCCGAGACAAGCGGAGACTTTTCTTACGACCGTAGGCTCGGTGTTGCGCTTTCTGCCTAACACCATCAAAATTCATGCACAAGAGGCCTGGGAGGCGAGCAACGAGCTTAGGTAAGCTGAATACAAAACTCGCAAGTAAAAGCTCTCTAATTATATACCATGTCACTATAACTCAAGGTTAAACTTGGGATCAAGTAACAATCTCATGAAATATATATATATATAAAGCTAGCCCAGGTTCACAGTGTCCGTTTTCCAGGTCCCCGGCGTCAAGGGCCCTGAAAACAGACACTGTGGTTTGAATTCGTCGCAATAGGTAAAGTTAGGTAAAAAGACTTCAGAATAAGAAGAAAACAGCTAAGCATGGATTACAATATTGCCTGGAGAGTTTTCAACAGAGGGAAAAGAGAGAGAAAGTCATTCAGAGAGACCAAAAAATAAAAAAAGGACTACGGTTTTCCTTGTTGTTGTCGTTCAGAAGACGCCAGGAATAAACCTAGGCAGCCAGTGTTAAAAAAAGTCAGGAAAAGGCTGGCAGAGATTTACAAGTAGAGAGAAGATTAACTCAACAGGTAAGGTACTTCCCGACAGTACTCATCCCAACCTTTTCCATACTTCCTTGAGCATCGATCAAAGTCTCTCGTGCAACGATGCGCAATCATACACAAAAAGAACGCTAAAAATACACACCCATTCAATTCCTCAGAAGGGTTGACATATTTTGGGGGGTGCGCAACAGGCTTACCGGGATAAAAGTAGGGGATCCAACTTCCTTGGCCAGCGCTCAAGGCCCAACAAAGTGCCTGAATGAAGTCGGCCGTGTAATTCTGGGAGCGCGCAAAGTAGTGATTCAAGTTACGTTCTGGTTCATGGAGATGAATTTGGGAAGTATGCTGATGGTGGAAGAGATATCGAAGCAAAGATGAAGAAGTGGGAGAAGTTGAAAGAAGCCGAATCAGAGTTTGGAACCCACTGGTTTGCGACACCAAGCCCACCAACCGTCGACGAGTAGCTTCCGGCGACCATCCTCGAGGACAATCATCTTCGGGTTCTTGATAGTGCCGTAGGGTAACTGGGGGAAACCATGAATGCGCTGGGTGACTTCGGATCCACAATCTTGCTCCATCTTGAAGCGTGCCTTTTGGCTATTCGCGGTGTCGAAGACGTAGTAGGCGGCGAGGTAGGTAACGTAGAGGAGGAGGACGGCGGGTGTGGAGTACGTGTATTGAGACGGATCCTGTTTGGTGATATGGATGACCGAGTGACAGCTGGGGAGGATGGAGAGTTTGAGGATTTGGGTAATGGACCATAGGGACAGATGAATGGACTGACTAGGTGAAGGCCACACCGGCAAAGTTCCAGTAACACAACATCCATCCCCATTTCTCGTAGCACATGTCCCAGGTAAGTGGGATACACTCTTCACCCTTGGAGCACGCATTGATATATCTAAAAATTAACAGTGAACAAGTGAGCAAAATCTATCGCTCAAAGGCTGTTAAGAGATAGCGAGATTAACTGACAGTCCGGTCGCGAGAACCATAAAAGCCGAATTCGCAGTCACATACCCCAACGTCTCATACTGCTTTACGCTACCTGAGAGAGCGATGAGAAAAAGTAGGATCCAAGGAATTCGAACCTCTGCAAACAGCTTCACATCAATATGGCCGATACGCGGGCTGAGGCTGGATCCCATAAACTTGTTCATCGAAAACCAAACTTGAGCGGTCATTAACTTGTTCCGACGGTTCTTCCTGGACCAAAAGCTCGACTCACGAAATCATAGACCATATTTCCACTCATTCGTAGGCTTTGACCTTGGAGGACCGGTACAATATAATACCAGACAGAAGTGGTGAAGCCGAAGAAGGTGGCGATGGTCATGAGGTGTCCAAGCTGATCAAAGATGTCGACAATCCTGAAATAAGGCGTGAATCGGTCGAGGATGAAGACGGTGACGAGGGTGGCGTACCAGGAAGAGAGTGCGTTACCTGATGGAGCAGATCGAGGTCACACAACACAAGACAAAGACGAGTTTTGAGCGCCCTCATACATGATGGGGGAGAGGAAACGGGGACGGACAGTAGTAACGCATTTTTCCACCGTTCAAAGACGGGATCGGTAAGCCCTCCTGCCATACTCCCGGCATTACCCATGCCAAGAATACCTGATAGAACATAAAGCCACCATAGAGCTTGAAAGCGCTCCAAGTAGGACAAGTGTGCTGATGTAACGAAGGCGCTAGATCAGTTCATTGACCAATTGACAATTACATGTTAGAATAAATTTGAGCATACCATTTTGATCAATCCCCAAAACTCGGTCCCCCAAGAGAGCATATCCTGAGGCGCCAAGGACTGCGGTACGGACAGCTTTCCATCGTAGCACCACAAGCCTTAAAAGGTAGTTCGCATCGTAGTACAAGTTGGTGATTTGGTATCAGCTTGGACTGTGGATAGTCTAATGGACAGCCGGAGTGAATTCAGGGTGAGACTAACAGATGAAAAAGTAATACATAAGCGATGGGAATAATAGAATGAGGAAAGAGGTCCCCATTGGTCCGCCGAACTCATAATGAAGATGTGGATCGACCTGACGAGAAATTCAGATGATGACGGTTAGTTTGATCAAGACCAAGAAAGATATCATAACGCCTATATTTCGATGTGGGCAAAGATACCTTTGGGTTGAATTGGCCAACGAGATCGCCAGTGGCAGGAAACATGTTGTGCTGGGTGGTGATATGTTTTGAGGGGGCAGGATGCTTTTTGGGATGTAGCCTTTCAGCATTCATCAGCCGGCCACTGATGATTGTTGACATTCTTGACACGGCGAGGTGAGAGGAAACAAAGAAAGACAACCTTGAAAATGTAGCGGTAAATCACGGTTTTATGCTAGAGTTAGGAGATGATGAGGGCAGCAAGTGGGTGAACTCAAATAGAGTACGAGAGGATGGAATAATCGGAGAGGAGTGAAAGCAAACGATGAGAGAAGGCAGTTGAGGGAGAAAGAGAGGAAGTGTGTTTGGGGATCAATTTGTTAAGTATCTACTCCAAGTAAGTAAGTAATTAGACCGATTGGGGGAAATTCAACCTCAACCTCAACGATGACCGACAAAGGTGAGTAGGCTGTAGTACATAAGTACTTATATCTTCAGTAGCCATCTACAGTTGATCAATCCACTTCCCTATCGTCCACTTTGTAGATTTAATGAACCCAAAAGCATTTTGTCCTGCAACCCCCCGTCATTCTGAACTGACAACCCCGGCCGCTGTCCCTCTCGCCCCTTGCCCGCACCCGTCGACCAGTCAGCAGAAAGTCTGCTGACGAATTCTCGGTTATCTTCACTGCTATATAGCACAGTACTTTGCATTGGGGGTTCAGGAGCTCGATCTTGCCACCACTCACTCAACTGTGGGTCTCTCAGAAACATGTAAGCTCAGGACGCTGAAGCGGTGTGGGGCTTTGTGGGGCAGTAGCGCAACGGATTGAATGTACCCTCAAGCTGACAGTGGCGGCGTAGGATGGCAATCGGGAGGAATTAAAGATGAATCAGTTGGAAGCTGCCCCCGGAAACTGGACTGATGTTCCACGGCTGCGGTCAAGCGTGAGGCGTCATATGTTTGTGTGGAACTGAGGGTGACTTCATCTCACCTTATCTGCTGTGGTTCAGTTACAGCCGTTACAGAATCGGGTCAACGTTTTTTTGAGAAAGGTGTCATCCGAAGTGGGTTTGGAGAGTTTAATCCGGAATGGCCAAAATCAAATTTCGCTGTCCGCTAGCCCTGGGTTAAGGTTTATCCTCTGATCAACTGACCTTTAAGTTAAAGACTGGACGGTTTGGAAAGTTTGGTCCATCATGCTCATTCAAGCTTGCCGACTTACGAGTTTCCAACTTCAAATCTTTTGGCTTGGTTCTTCCATAGCCGGATGCCGCTGAGTCAAGGCCGGGTGAGTCATCTAAAAACAGCCACGAGAATACCTTTTCCCAAACAGCCATGGGTTTTTACAGGTTCTCGATAGATTTGGTGCATGATAGCCCTTAAGGCTCTTAGGTGCACCTAAAGCAATGAATTAAAAAAAATCGAAAAAATCTGCTCTTGCCGCTCTCCCTCCTAGTTGACCAAGAAGCAAGTATGAACGATTCATCCAAATCCGGACCTGGCCGCGCAAGCAGAGTACCTGATGGCAGTAGCGGGGCTTGACTGTGAATGTTTAGTCTTTTTGGGTAAGTCAAATGTCAGCTGGTCTTCAAATGTTGTATCTCAGACCAGGAAGCTAACTCACCTATCATCATGTGCAGATGAGAGTGCAATTGCTTGGAAAAGGTTGTATAGGGATATGGGTCAAGCCCCAGTTGGAGAGCAAACGGTGCGTTTGAATTGAGTCACCAACAGCAGCCAATACAGCGTGCTCCTGGCAATTTCAACAAGCAGCTTAGTGGCAGCGCGTGTTCAAGAGGGTGGGATTAAGTAACCAGATTTTGGGGATTCTTGAAAACATGATTTGGTAAGTTTTGTTAATTTCTTCATTACTCATTTATGGTAAAAAAATATTGAAATTTGCAACACAGCTGCCTATGATGAATCCTTGGTCAGCATCCCATAGCATATTCATCATGATGAACAATGCACCAATCCATAACAATGGTGGTATCAATGATGTATGTGAAGCCAGTGGGGTTAAACTTCTTTATCTCTCCACTTACAATCCTGAATTTAATCTGATCAAAAAAGGTTTTTTTTCACTTTTAAGGTCAAGATTGAGGCAAAATGGATTTCTTGAGTCTGGACTGTTTCCTGAACAAAAAAAATGGGCCTCATATTGCATGCTGTCAATCAAGTTTTCACTGAAGCTTTAACAAAATCTTTATTTGAAGGTGCTGGTTATTTTTAGTATTGTAATACAAGTCAACATAGAAATGTTTGTTCTTGTAATCACTGATTAGCTACCTTTTTGAAGGTAGGCTATCTGTTTTCTTTCACATTAATCTTATGTGATAAATGCAAGTGATCATTGTGAGTGTGTGACTTAAGTCAACTGGAATTTCTCCATTTTTTTTAGGGGGGGGGGGCTCAATTCAAAGTCTGGTTTAGAATGGAGTTATGGATTGTATATTTGATGGGCTCAAAGGATTTGGCCCCATTAATCAAATTCAATTGTATAATTGGCACTGACTTTATGATCACCTCTGCCTGGCTGATACTTAAATGTGTAAAAGAACTCCCACTTTGTTTATCTATGTCAGCCTAGCTCTCAAAGAAAGGATGTCAGCCTAGCTCTTAAAACAGTGGTTCAATGACCCTATTTATTAGGCTAGCTACAGTGGAACAGCTTATTTAAAGTGAATATATCACTAGCTGATAGTCCAGGCCTTATCTGAATATATCAAGCACTGGCAGAGGTCATTAATTTTTGGCCCTCTCTTCTCTAACTCTTATTGGTTGAGGCAATCACTCTAGGTG